>QFDD01004628.1:0-18614 GCA_006871305.1 Vachellia collinsii | reverse complement strand
AATTCATTCATTGTTCATTTATTTTCTTTTAAATACAATATGGCGATTCCATGGGACAAGGAAAAAGTATCAAGTGCTGCAGAAAATACACGAAATGTTATAATTATCTCTAAGGGGTACTTTCTGATTCATGGAATTGAGGCAAGTTTTTGCAAACTAAAAGTTGAAAAACCACAGACATTTGTATTTATTTTAAAAATATAGCAATTGACTCATTGTACAACTCGGCATTACGTCATTATTTCATAGCAAAATGTTCTTCCGCGTTTTATTGATCCATTAAAGAACTTGATCCTAAGTTTTCTTTATTCCTTTAATTTCTGACAAGTATTAACTGATTATTTGTAGGTTCATGAACTATTTTTGTTGTTTGATCACGACAATAATGGGTTTGTTAGCAAGGATAATTTTGTTACTTGCCTTAGAAGAAATCCTCTGTTGATAGCATTCTTTCTGCCTCACCTGCAGCGCAAGAACTTGTTGGGTGGTAATAAAGTGCTTGAGAAAATGTGATGGATGGTATTTCATGTAATTTACAGGTTGCCTACAAACTACAAAAATTAGGTGCCTTTACTAACACAGGTCCACTATTATACCCAGATGGGGTTTTCTCTACATCTTATTCTCCACTTCCTCTTCCTTTTCAATTGTGGAACTTTTAGTGGTGCAGGTTTATTTATTTGTTTATTTTTTTTAAAGATGTAATAGTATTGTAATAATATTACTTTTGCAAGAATTTAAACTGAACTGTCTACATTGATCTAAACGGTCCATGCTAAAAGTGGAGAGGGATAAGAGAGAAAGAAGGGGAAGGATGGGAATTTGTTAAATAGATTAAATGGGTATTACAAAATTTATGAGGTGTTGGAACCTCAATTTGTTCACCAAAGAGTAGCATTGTGTCCATTACAAGTTTCAACATGTAATTGTCATATGTACATTTTTTAAAAAAAAAAAATGTTTATGTAATAGTTAAAATTGTTTTTGTGCTTGTTTAGCAATGGATAAATTTTTCATAAATAGTTTCCGTTTAGTGCAGGCATAGTTGGCAAAGTTGTGTTTGCTATGCCAATTTAGGCATAGGAATATAAAGCAGGAAAAATTAATTTCAAAGTCCTTGTAGTTTGAGTTTTAAATCAGGTCCCTGGACTTTTTCTCCCTTTTACTGGATCCTTTATCTTCAAAACCATTAAGTAGGGATTAACGGCCGTTAAAATTCTGTTTTTCAAGGCAAAATAAAATTTATGCATGTTGGATCTTTGAGATTTATTAGAGTTAGAATATACTTATAGATTTGGAGAACACTTCAAGAGATACTTACGGATTGTCCATCAACCAACTTCTTCATCGATAGAGGGATTTAAACCAATGAGGTACGTTGATAAATTCTAATAGAGAACCAATGTGGCAAATGGTTGCTTTATTTTCAGAACTGGACTCAAATCTATTTAAACAAATTTAGCCATCTCTTAAAACAAATTCTTTTTCTCAAAATATAAAATGAGTTTTGTCTCACGGAATGGGTTAATCCCTTATAACATGATGAATTAAGGTTCGAATTCTTGTTTGAAGAGAAGCATACATTTAGCATTCGGTAATGCTTCAATTATGATTGTCTCTAATAAAAGAATATATATACTTAATAAAAAATATCTACTACCGCTTCAGTCCTTAATATAATACCGCTTTAATTTATAATTATAAAGGAAAAATCCAGGGAAATGTGGATAAAGACGCACTCTCAAAGGAAATTAAACGAGACTTAAAAGAATGGGAAACGGAGAATAGAAATCACATCTATAAGACAAGAGATCGAAGGCGTAAAACCCCAAGGTCTTCAATGGCCTCTGCGGCAGAAGAAGCCGAACAAGTTGGGTTTTGCAGACATTTATACTTTCGCACATGGCTCAATTCAGTCCGCGTAGACTTTCTGAATCTTAGGTTTTCAAAATAAACAAGTGCTTGCCATGTCAGTGTCCCTAACAAAATTCCTAATATCTATAATTTCTATTTAATGGTTTTAAAGATGAGTCACTGACAGATTATATTATTATTATTTTTTGAGTACAGAAACTAAAAGGATTCAATACAAGAGGAAAAAAGTCGGGCGTGATTCAAAACTAGATAAAACTACCAACACCTTCAGATTAATTTTACTTATAAAGTATAATAAAAAAAGAAAATGGAAGGAAAATAAGCATTCCTTTCGTTCTTGAATATAATAATGTTTTAAAAATAAGAAAAATACATGAGATTTAGATGATGGAGATGGAGAAGATAAGGACGAACTGGAGGAGAAGCATGGAGTAATTGTTATTTATTTTAAGATTACAAATCATTGGTGCTTAATGCTCACTATTTATAGGTCACGAGCCCTTAAATTCTGTTTTGAAAGTTACAATAAAAAATAAATATACATAATAGTAAGATATATAACATCTAGAGGTTATATGTATTAGTCATACAACTCCCTAGAAGCTATTCATATTGTAGGTTAGTGTAGAATTCTAAAAGATAACTCTTGAAAGGTTAAAGACATTCACGTTTATAACTTGTTTGGTATGATGGAATTGGGCACATGGAAATGGAAATAGAGCCCAATTCCATGGTTATAGCATGTTTGGTAGCATGTAATTTACCACAATTCCATTTCCATATCCATCCAAAATCCTGAAAATGGCTTCCATGTCTTAAGCTTAGTTTTGTATTTAGATTTCATATAATGAATTCTTAAAACTATCACGTCAAATCTTTGTTTCATTGTCAATTTTGCATACCTACGTGAATTTAGTTTTGCCAACAAAATTGTGACACGCAATTAATATCAACAAGATGTGAAAATATGATTATAGAATAAATATATGGAATTTCTAACTCATTCAATATATTATCATCGATAAAAATCATTATAGCAAAAATCTATAACACTATCTATAAGTCAAGTAAAATGCGAAATCATTCATTTTCCAATACATCTTTTTTGAGTCAATTATATATAATGTATTTAATATGCATAACATTTTATACATTGAATGATTTTTGTGAACAAGTTTTTGGCATTTCACATGATTCAATGATTCTCATGTAAATTTTACTATTTAATGTGCCACACACATATATAGTTTATCATGATATTGCTTTTATATATTTCTAGACTGTTAATATATGAAAAAAATTATTACATCAGCTACAAAATAAGATGCCTCATCATAACTATCATTAGACCTTGTGAAAACCTCTAGTTTCGTATAAATATCCATATATCTTATAATAACTTTATATTTCATATGTTTGGACTACAAATCCATAAATTTTACATTTTAAAATAATGAAATCCTATTTTTATTGAGTCTTTTCCTTTAATTTTTCTGTTGGCCAATTAATTTTTCTGTATACTTTGTATGATAGATTTATGTATAAGATTCCCATTTGATCATATAATATTACCATAAAAACTATCGTTGACAACTTGATTTTTTGGGTTCCATTTTTTTACATGAGACATAACCCATGGAGATCTCTTTATTAGTTTTGATGTACTTGAACCTCTTGTGAGGTTTATGCACTTGACTCTTCTAGAGTACTTGCCTCTCAATATGATCACATTAACAATATGATTTATATTTAGAATTGATTGATTTTTGTTGCTTTAAGTAGGACTCATTTGAAGGAATTCTAGTTCATATTTTTATTTATAATTTTTTTTTTTTGTAGATATGGCAAGCAAAGGCTTGAGTTTTAGAAGGAAGCTAGGCTAAACTCCTAGCATCAATACAAAACTGAGAAAATTAGGCTAGTAGTTCGCAGAATTGTTGTTTTGCCAAAACTATGTGAGCACATTCGTCTGGTATTGTGGGTATTAATACGATCTGGTTTGCAGGACAGGAGTCTAACTTTGACATAAAGTTGGCGCATTGGATGTTATCTCTGCATGTGTGATGTAACTTTACATTAGCTGTGAAACAGGAGTTCTCTAGTATCAAGGATTAGTTGCTTTAGTGGATAAGCAGGAGTATAGTCACGCATTAAAAGATTGAATGCATCTAAAGAGTTAGTGTTAATAGACATTTTCAGGAGACTCATTTGTTTATCCACCTCCAACCTCGTTTTGATTGTTGTGATCTCTGCCTGCCTCTGTAATTGAGCATACGCCTAAGGGTTGATAAAATCCCAGAAGCCAATGTCCCCAGGAGTTCCTAAATAACCCTCACAAGCTGATTGAGAATGTTGTAGAACTGATCCATCAATGTCGACACGAATCAATCTGGATGTGGGGGGCACCAATGTGTTTCATGTTGCCGGTCTACTTGGAAAATTCCTTGTTTGAAGTCATGATTCAGAACAGTTTTCATTAGGCTGTAAGACAGCATACTATATTGAAGGTTCTTGTCCATTAGTATTCCTTGAATCTCCTCTCTAGGTCTATTGTGGCATTTCAGTGGATCCATACCTACAAGTTACCAGAAAGAAAGTGAGAAATACGGTTAGGATTTAAAATTTGTTTCCACTATTCTCGCTCTCTTGGGCAGTCTCTTACAACGTGTATGATGCTCTCCTCAATGACACTGGAAATGACATAAACTCCAGTTGAAAGACCTCTCTTGGCTCTAAGTGAGTCAATAACTAGTCTATCATGGGATATTTCCTACCTGAAAAATTTTACTTTTTAAGGGATTTGCCACTTCCATTGGTTCCAAATATTTGTCTAATTATTTCTGTCTCTTCTGGTAAGGAAATCATAGGCCGATTTCAATTTATGAAAATATACTGACACAATGATATTGCAATCCATTTATTTTCTTTTCTAGCTATTAGTTATCTCCCCTGTCAAGTACATGGGGAAAATATTGCCAAACAATGATCATCTAATTAAGCAACACATATATGCTAAATACGTTTGTTTCCTCTTGAAACATTTCTTTGTTTCATATAAAGATAAACAAGAAGGAGGAGTATTTTTTTTCCCAACTTTTATTTTCAACTATAGTTGAATAATCATCTACATCCATGGTGTTTGAAACAAGGAGGAGTATTTTTTCTAACATTTATTTTCAAATTTAGTTGACTATCAATCTATATCCATTATGGTGGATCAATAGGAATACATTCTAAGATTTTAAAATGGAAAATATCTGGCTATCGACCAAAAGACAATTTTAGTGAGAAATTTTTGTTGACTTAATATATACAAGCATTACAATACACAAGATCAAATATGCTAACCTTGGAAAGAAAATTTATAAAAATATCGATCTAGCTTCTTATGGAAGCTTTAATAAATGGTTGTGCTAGATCAAATTTTTTGCCAAATGCTAGATCATTTTAGTCTAGCAAACTTTTAGACTATTTTTCTAGTAAACATATGACAATCATTGAAAGGTTGAGACTAGCTTAGTAATCATTGACTCATGTTAAGTTTATAAAAATATAGTTTCTAAACCTTTTCCACAAAATGTTCTTTTCAAGCAAAACAAAGTTTTCTCTATTTTTTTTTGTTTGAAATACTAATATATCAGGAAAACAACTTAGTTATTTTCCAAAATGGTCATTATAAGTAAAAGAACCAAACGATAAAACTATCACTACAAAAAGACATTAGATTTCCCACAGAATTAGCCACAGAATTTTTTATGTGGCTAATTCCATTGATAATTCATCAGAAAAATTTTCAATGGAAATTTTCCATGGCTAATTCTGTAAGAATTGGTTGTACTTGTAATTGGGCTAGTTAATTGTATAAAGGCCCAAGCTCGTAAAGTCCAAGTATGTATCCAAGTCTCTATAAATGTCTTGTCTTCTATACAGATTAATGTAATGATACAATACACATTCATGGAATAAGATCTTCAAGTATTATTCAGTAATTCTCCTAGGAAACTTTACATGGTATCATATCCCTAGGTTTGAGTCAAAAGATCATCATCTAGTGTTGATCTATTCAGGGCTAAGAATTAAGAATTTGGCCTAGATAATCAAGATATTATGTGGAATTCGTCTAGAGTGCAAGATTCGGCCCAAGAAGGGGCATGTACCAGACTAATCATTCACAAATCACGTCAGGGTCACTTAGGGTCTAAGTAAGAGTCACAATCTCCTCACCCGTGAACCTTTACTCCCTATTTGGAAGCTTCAACGATCATGGCTACCAAGAAAGATGCCACCCCTGACGACGCTCTCCTATTAACGAGCCCATTATTTCTTCACCCGTCCGATACTAAAGGTGCTCCACTCATCACTCCTCCTCTCACCGATGGAGATAACTACATGATATGGAGTAGAGGAATGAAGATCACGCTAAAAGGGAAGAATAAATTGGGATTCATCGATGGGCCATGCAGAAAAGAATTGGTGGACAAGGCACTCCAGGATTAGTGGGAATGTTGTAACACTATCATCCTCTCATGGCTGTTGAACTCCGTCTCTAAAGAAATTGCTAATAGCATCAACTTCTTGCATGATGCAGAAATAGTGCGGATATTTGGGGTCCATATAGGACACCAACACATTCAGGACATCAATATTTTCTTACTATTGTGGATGATTTTTTAAGAGCTACTTGGGTGTTTCTTATGAAGCACAAATTTGAAATAGTTATGCATATCAAGCAATTTATAGCCTTTGTTTGGAATCAATTTTCTTGTTTGTTTAAGCGTGTGCGCAGTGATAATGGTACATAGTTTACTAACTTTTGAACTAAGGGATTATCTCTTGAATAAAGGAATTTTGCATGAAACTAGTTGTCCCTATACCCTTGAACAGAATGGAATTTGTTGATTCCAAACAAAGAATATGAACATTGTTTTGAATAAAATTCTCTCAAAAGAATTGAATGTTAATCACTGAAGTATTAATAATGAAAAGAGAGTGAACCAGAAGAAGAAGATGAACGAGTAATTAATGTAACTTCACAGGTAAGTATCATTTCCGTTACTCTCAGCTTCATAGTTCAATGTTATGCATTGAATGCTTCTAACAAGCAGCATGGTCATTGCCTAAGATTTTGTTCGTTGAGCACACACAAGAGAAGTAATTAGAAGTCCCATGCCCTATTGCTAAGTAGGAAGAAGAAGAATTTATGAATGTAAAAGAAATTCAAATAAATAAAGCATGAAAAGAGAAATATTACGAATAAAGTTGAGCCTTTCACATACTAAGATACTATTAGTAAAAGTGAGTGCTCGAATATGTCTCAGAATACTCGAGTGTTGGCAAAATAGCATAGCATAATCCTACAGAATGACAAGATACTCGAGTTTTAGTAAAAGTACTCAAGTGTTCATAGTACTTTTAAGTATATTCAAGTTTTATAAGAAGTATTATTATGAAAAACATGAACACTTTTATTGATTCTCGAGTATTGAAGAAAAAGCTAAGAAGTGTTGTCACTACTCGAGTTTTAATAGAAACACCCGAGTGTTTGTAAAGCATTTTGGTGTCATTACTTTCAATGATTCTCGAGTAGGCACAAGAGTGTTGTCAATACTTGAGCACTTAATATTGTAACATCCTAAAATTTTCATTTCTAAAATTAAGTATTATCAGAAATAATTATTTCATGATAATTTAAATTTATCCTTTAGTTATTTGAGTAATATGAATTTACTCAAATATAATTTATTAATAAAATAAATTATAATATACGATGAAAGAAATTGAAAAGGGAAAAAAGGGGAAAAAGAAGAGGTGAAGGGAATAGGAAAGTGGGGTTTTTAGTGTAATTTTCTCCTGTGGGTCTTATTACGTAAATTTAGCCATAATGATATTAGGTCAGTCCCATAACCCCTTTTTTTTACCCTAGGTGTTCCGTTCTCTCCCTGCCGCTCATCCACCATAGCTAAAGCTTTTCAAACTTTAAAGCTTATATTGGTAAGTAAAACCACATCCAATCACTTAATTGTTAGGATAGGATTTGACCAAGAGGGGGGTGAATTGGTCTAATTAAAATTTTCGCAAGCGTTGAAATGTAAAACAGAGTATGAAAGAAAGTGAACAAGAGATTTATCCTGGTTCGGTCCACTTGACCTACGTCCAGTCCTCAGAATCCTCTGAGCTTTTCAAATCCACTAATCTCAAAAGATTACAACAACTCAGAAGAAGGACTCTCCCCCTTTCTAACTCAATTCAACCCACTGACACTTTTGCTAGTGTCCTTTCCCACTCAAGATTCTCCAATCTTGAGTTATTCTCACAGAATAAAAGATTGTACAAGAATATTCTCCTTTCTGATAATTAAATGATGAACACTGAAGCTCTTAAATATGAGAGAATGAAAAACAAAGTGAATAGATGAATAACAATTAATTCGATATCAGCTGTGTATTTCTCTATCTTCTGAAACTTGAATGCATCGCCTTTTATAGTTGAGGAGATTTAAATATCCATTAGAAACATTTAAGTTTCCGTTAGACTCATTCTCGTCGTTCAACTTCCCGCAATAAATGCCTCTGACAGTAGGTAGGGTGGTTTTTGCATTTTTGTCCGTTGAATCCTCTTCTGGTGAAGCAATCAGAATTTCATTCTCTGTTAATCATTAAATTAAATGAGCATTTATGATGGTAGATGAGATTCAAATAAATGTTGCATGAAAAAGGAAAGATTTGGTATTAATGAAAAGCATATGACACACTTCTTTACTGTCAAATAAAGCAAACTCGAGTTTTGCTTGCTAAGAACTCGAGTTATTGAAGAAATATCAAAGTAGAATTCACACAACTTTTGTTGTAACTCGAGTTTTAATAAGAGTTTTGATAAAACTTGAGTTATAGAACTTGAAACTCGAGTTTTCATAAGTCTTCGTAAGCAAAATCATTTTGTGCTCTTCGAGACTCGAGTTTCATACTTCAAAACTTCAAGTTTTGAGTATTTTCAAATCACAACTTTCATTGCAACTCGAGTTTCATTGGAAGTTTTCAATTGAAACAAGTCCATAACTCGAGGCTCGAGTTTTCTCCCTAAAACTTCAAATTATAAGAATTTCAAATCATAACTTTTATGAGTAACTCGAGTTTTATTGGAAGTTTTAAGTTTAAAACAAGTTTACATCTCGAAACTCGAGTTTCATCATTAAAATTCGAGTTATATGAAAACTCTTGTTAAAACTTCAAGTTTCAAAAGAATTTTAAAGTTCAGAAATTTTTCACAGCTTGAAACTCGAGTCCTGTTTTCCCAAAACTCGAGTTGTATCAAAACTTTTTGCTGAACCTTGAAGTTGAGAAGAAAGTTCTGATTCTCTCTCTTCGAAACTTGAGTTCTGATACTCATAACTTGAGTTCCATCAAAACTTTTATTGAAACTTCAATAAATACTCTACAGGCCCCGAAACTCGAGTTCTATAAAACGAAACTCGAATTTCACCAAAACTTCCATTATAACTTGAGTTTTCTCTAAGAGTTCTGATTTTCTAAAACACTTTTAACATTCGAAACTCGAGTTCTATAACACACAACTCGAGTTTTGTCAAAACTTTTGTTCAAACTTGAGTTCTACTGAGAGTTTTGCATTTCTAAAACTTTTTTCAAAACCCGAGACTCGAGTTTTGACTCCCAAAACTCGAGTTTTGACAGAACTTCATTCAAAACTTGAGTTCTCTTAAAAGTTTTGGATTTTGAAAACATTTTTAAACAATGTAACTCGAATTCTGAAGCTTGTAACTCAAGTTCTCTCAATACTTTCATTAAAACTCGAAGATTAGTGAAACTTTTCTTAAAACAATGAATTTTAAACATAAGTTCAAAAGCATATTTGTCATCATCAAAACATTATCTCAACATTAATTTCCTTTATAAAAATTTTTCTAGTTATCTAAATCTATCTAATGGTATAATTTCTCTAAATAAAAGAGTAAATTTTTAGTTTAAGGTTCATATTTTGAGTTTTGGTAATAAATGACTATAGGACTGTAGAAATAAAATAGTAGTATGATTTAATCGGTTTATATTTATATAATTGGTTGATTGAGGATTTAAAATGAATTATTTTAAATATAATCAGTTATTATTTGGGACAAATATGATATTTGTACCGATTAGATTTAGATTTTATAGCTTACTTTAGTTCATTGAAGCTGATATGAATTATGGAATGGATTGGATTTGAAATTTATGTGGAAATATGAATACTAAGAATTTTGGGAGGAACTCTAATTATTGAAAAATTATGTTTCTGAATGAATTAGCGATAAGTGATAAATGATTTATGGAAGAAATAAATTAGGATTTCAATGAGGACTCCAAAAAAAAATTTGTTTATGTGATTTTTGAGGAAGTGAATATTGGAGAATTTTGAAGGTGGAAGAAATTATTAATGGTTATAAATTTTAAAAGTCAAATAAAACTATTGGATATTAAAAATATAATTGGATTAAAGAAGTTGAATTTGATTGTCACTAGGGAAGTGTTAGAGGAAATAAAGTTCGGAGAATGAGTTTTATTTAAATTCATGTATTATAATTTTGGTTATCATTATATTAATATATAATTAGATTAATTGTGTAGATTGATTGTGTTGGTTAACTTAAGCTTTGGACTTTGAATTGTTGTGATATTGTGCATTTGTTTTGACGTGAGGTAACCACCTTCAACTTACTATACATGCTAGAGACATGTTTGTGAGTGATTCTGAATTTATTGTTATATAAATATTATTATTTGATAAACATTGCATTATTAATGTTGAAAATGCATTGTGAAGTTTGAATTCAAAGAGATTATTGTTGCAATGACAATGTTCACAAGTGCATATATATATATATATATATTCTTATGATTCTATTGTAACTTTGAGCATAAAATTATTGTATGGGAAAGTTGTAGGATATTCATGTGTGTATATACATGTGTTAATGGCAAGTTGTGTATATGTCATGATTGAGCACTAGAAATGAGTGTTGTGTTGTTTAGAGAGGTGAATGTCGTTATTGATGGGAGGTTATTAAAGAGGAAATAAGGGGGGTGAATTTTTAGCATGCATAAAGAGAAAACAAAGATGGGGGACTTCCAGCTGTATACCGGATGATCCTTGGCTCATTGTGCTATGAGGGCCCATGTGTAATATCCAGGTTTTCAATAGCTGGATATAAAGGCTAAACAAGTGACTAAGGATTAATTAAGGGTCTGAACAAGTAAAAGTGTCACTCTGCCAAACAGAAAAAGTAAGGGTAAGATAGTCATTTTGAAAAAGTAAGGGACTAAAGTATCACTTTGGAGATTTAAGGAAGGTAGAGTCATTTTAAAAATGAGATTAAAGTGAAAATATTGAAATTCGAGGTACCAAATTGCCATTTATGAATCCAAGGCATTGTGGTAATTAGTGAAAAGTCAAAGGGCATTTTGGTCAAAGTTTGACCAAAATATTAAAAATTGTGCAGAATCACAAAAGATAGAGAAAAATTCACTGATCATTAATTGAGACCCGGTTCAGGTCAGAATGAGAAGAATAACCTTTATGGGAATTTTAAAGGTTATTTAATATTCGAATATTTAATAAATAATTAATTAAAATATCCAGAGATGCCTTAGATATTTGATTCCAAAGCAAGGATAAATAGCTCAGAAATTGTAGGAAACATATTTGAGGCAAGATTGAAGTTAAGCGAGCAGAAATAACCTCAAATTAAATTTTTAAGTAACTAATTAATATTTGGCTAATTATGGGATTTTGAGCCAAATATAATTACTTAAAATACCTAGAGGCCTCAGATAATTATGGCAGAAGTGGGGAAAATAGCTTGAGGATTATGTGAATTTATAAAAATGGTTTCAGACTTAAGTTCAAAGTAGTTTGCCTGTAAGAAAATGAAAAGTGCAGGAAAGCTCAGAAAAGGGAAATATCAGGGAAGTCTCGAAAAGGTACTTTCGGGAAGAGTTTGAGATGGAGAAAAATTAGAAAAGTACCTCTTGAATTATGGGAATTTCCTATGCTGATGGATTGATCAAGAGATGAAAGGATTTCCAAAACGAATTTCCCTAAGGAAATTAGAGGATCAAAAGAAAATAATTAATTTGATTGGCTTAGAGATATCCAATTGGTATTATTAGTATACCATATGAAAGAGCAAAAAGGGGTGATATTTATGCAGTATAAGTTCTTGATAAAAAATTGTATTATCATATATTTGTGGAACCCAGAAGGAGGAGCTGTAAAAAAAAAAAAAAAAGTAAGGAGGTGGTCCCTCCACGTGGCAAGCAAGCAAATATGCTTGCTCGCCAAGCCAAAAATTTGGCTATAAATATGATAGCACGGTGAGAGAGGAGGTAGGAAGCACTCACGCCACGGAGAGGAAGAGAGGAAAGAAAGAGAAAAAGAAAGGAAGGAGAAAAGAAAAAGAGAAAGGGACGGTGTAGAAAAGAGAAGACAAGGAGAGAGAGAGAGAAAGAAAAAGAAGAAAAAGACAAAAAGAGAGAAAGGAAAAAAAAAAGGAGAAAAGAGAAAGAGGAGTCCAGGTATGTGGGAGATATCAGGAGAGTCTACCAAACTCAAAAGCTCAGAGCAAAGTAAGCCCAGGCTAACCCAAATATACCAGGTAGCAACTGTACTAACTCTTACATTAATAATACTTATGATTGTTAATATGATTGTTTGCCATGATTGTATGAGTTGTTTGAACTATATGATATTGACATGCAAATAATTGCCTATGTTTTGCATTGGCCATATGCTAGTTCAGTTTAGCAGTATGTAGTAAAATACGCTCATAGTCATGGATAGTTATAGTAATAATCATGCATATTAATTTGCCTGTTAGTACACTTTGCTACAGAGATTTCCAAGAAATCTCATTCTCCCCAAAATACAAACCTTTAGGTCCATGCTCAAGTAAAGGCAAAGGCAAGGAGGAGTTCTAAAAGTGGAGGAATGGCTCAAGTTAATATGGAATGAACTTATGAGATAAAGTTTGTAATTAAATACCCAAGTTTTGATGTATAATTTTAGGTGCTAGCAATTTTAGTATGTGGCATATTATATGAGTGTTGGATAATTATTTTGGATATGTTGAGTATCCATAATTTAAAGTAAATAAGTTGATAAGTGGAAAAAAGGATCCAACACCCTTATTAAATCCTTAAGTTGAACTAAGTTGAAAAGTATGCAAATAAGATCCAAATTTTATGAAACTTTCCAGTTAAATATGACGCATCCCAAGCTTTAAAATGAGCCATAGTTTGCTTAATTTGGATGTGTACACAAAAAGTTATGTATTTTCAAAGTTTGAAGAAAATCTGAAAAAAAATGCTGGAAAATCCGAAAATGATAGTGCAAATTGATGCAATAAACTGTATCAATTGAATAATATTTTGGTCAAACTAGTATTTTTACCGTGTAGAGGATTGTATAAGCTTCAATTGGAGACTTGAACCACTTAATTTGGATTTCTCTAGAATTAGTTATGATTTTTAAAAGTTGGTCTAAATTTCTGAATTTTTATCAAGTGAAAGTGAAAAAGAATAGTAATACGAGAGAAGATTTTAAATTTCACTTGGTTTACTAATTCTAGACATTGAAAGGTATTTAAGTGGTTTAAATATGATCTCCAATGATTATAAAAGGGTAATAAAAAGTGACGTGACACCATGACACCCAACTGATGTTGAGGGGAGAACCCATGGTTCAGACTTGTGCTCTGTGGATCTCGCCAATCCACATCACTTGAACGATTAGCTTTTATGGTTGCTATTAGCCACATAGACAGCATTAGCCCATGGGTTTAGTTAGAGGAAATAAGGTGGGGGAGTTATAAGGGAGGCCTAATGATTTAGAAAAATGATCAAGCATCATTGTTTCATGTGACCCTTGTGATCATCATTGTTTCATGTGACCCTTGTGATCATTGTAATCCATTTATGGTGATGATATTGAGATATATCCTGTGAATTGTGAATAGAGATTATTGTGTGAACTCTTTGTAAAATTGAGTATTATGTATGAATATCTTGTATGTGATACACTTAGGATTGAGGAATTTGATACTTCACTTATGAAACAATGTAATTAATCCTTTATCTCTCATCAACACTCACTGATATGCCTTTTGAGTTGGATTGTTGGTTGCTAAGACTTTTGTCTCTCCCTGTTGCTATTAACATTTTTCATATGATAGCTCTCTGCTAGGACCTCTGATGATTCGCACTTTGTCTTTCGTAATCTTTTTTCTTAGTGGTTGAATAAAAAATACTTATCCAAGGATTGCACTATAGGGTGCAACCAAAGGTTGTTCACTTAATCGGAGCCTTTTATTGATACTTTAAGCTAACTATGTGTCATAAAATGCAAAACTAAATTTAAAAAAAGGGTTTTGCTTTTCAATCACGATAATAAACTAAACTAAACTTTACAAATATACTTATTTTTTAGACTTTTGGGATTAAGTAATGCAATAAAGATGATCAGTGTTTATATCGGTAAACTTCCTCTAGAAAATAGGCTGAGGCTATCATAGTTCAAAATGATTAGGTGGAGTAGAAATTCACTAAGTACATCGACCAAAAACCTTAACAACACATTGAGTCTAAGATTTCACTCAATGAATTCCATTGAGTAAAATCCCATTTAAACTCACTTAACGCATGTAATAGAAAATAGTATGAATGCAACTATCTCAATAAATCAACTCATGCAAGAACCAAAGAGAATAGGAGTGATTTCCAAGAAAATATATGAAACTGCATATATTGAAGTACAAGAGTTCTACATTCATCAATGCCTTGGCACATAATAAGTCCTACTGATTACAACTAGAATCAGGAGTTTCAGCTAACAATCACATACCCTAACCCAGGAATTCATAGATTATAGCTAGAATGGAACTTTAGATACTCCCTCTTTAGCCCAGTGAACTCAAGCCCTTGTCTATCTCCAAGAGGAACAAAGATGCCTAGCCACTCATGGCAAGATGAAGCTTCCCAACTTGATAGACTCTTGAGCTCCCCATTGTGGACAATAGTGGAAGGTTGTGTGTTAGGGTTTAGGTGACAATGGAAGGAGAAGGAATGAGAATGAGAGTGAATAAGAATGAATGTGTGGGTAGGCAATCATGTGGTGGCTAAAAGGGAACGAATTTCACCCTAAATAGGGTTATCTCCCGGTTTGACATTGTTCCGGGTTGATTTGTGCAAGTGGGTAAGTTAATTTTCCAAATGGGGATCGAATCAGGCATGCTGATATAAAGGTTTCGCCACAGCCAAGTATTTACTTCACAGCGACAAACTAGTCCAAAGATGTCCAGCAGCTGGTTCTAAAACTTTGCCATGGCAAATTATGCCCGAGAGAGCTGGTGAAGAATGCTTCTTCCCCATAGCGGACGACTTCAGTCCCCTTCCAATGCTTGCATGTTGTTCTTCACTCCTAGCTCCCGCTAGAGTACCCTGTAATGAACAACAATAGTTTAAATTATCGATTGCCCAGAATTTACTTCAAATAAAGTTAGTAATTAATCAATAGCAATTCTACCTTAAACTGGGCTTATTAGAAACAGAGACTCTAACTTACAATTAAGCACAATTATGATAAAAAATGAGCCGAGAAGTTTGCTAAATACCCTGAAAATAGCATGAAAATTCAATAACAAACAGGGCTCAATCAAATTCCCCCACACTTAAACCTTTGTACTCCTTAACAAAGTTTAGGAAACATTTAATGTTAAGCGAGTGCAACCAGAATCACCGTCCGTACTAAAAAATAGGGTATGCTGGCCAGAACACCTTCTCAGAATTCAACCAAAATAATAAAAAGAATGCTGACAAGATAATTAATGCGACAAGTTAAATCAAGAGCTTGAATGGAAGAGATCTCACTCAAGGGTATGTGTTTAAGCTCTCTACTCACTTGTCTTGGGATAATTTCACTCTTGCCTGCTTAACTCATTCCCTACCATAGGCTTGTAATAATTCTATCTCTCCACTACAAGAACTACCAAATGCAATTCAAGAGGACTTAAGGCTTGTAATGGATGGAAGAGGTCACATGCAATAGATGGAACTTAAGAAAGAAACTTGAGTACTCAAGCTCTGCGGTTAAGCTCTTTATCAAAAAAAAATTTCAATCAAAGAGGATAATAATAATTTATTATTTATTTATTTATTTTCCTTTTCTTTCTCTTTGTTTTTTTTTTGCAAGCACTTGTATATGCATATATGCACTTCTTCTTCTGTTCCTTTTCTCTCATTTATTCATATATATATATATATGTTTATTTTATAATATCCCACAATCAACAATTGAGGTTAATCAAGAATATGTTACCATATTTATCACTCAAGTACTCAAGAAAGGATGGCTCAAAAAGGGTGGCAATGGTAAAGTAATTTTGGGCTTGTGTTTAGTTTGAGGGCTTTAAAATGAATGCCTCTATCATTTTCTCAAACTACAAGTTCATCAAGCCTCGATTAAGAACTAAAACAAGTTCTAGAGAGAAAAGATTCTAAGCAAACTCACACACTTAAATGAATAAAGGCCCAAAAATCCTCACGACAAAATAAGCATCTCAAACAATCAATCTCAAAGTTCAAAATAAGAACTCGCAGTGTTATCATTTTAATGCACCCTCGTAAAACTTCCTAAAACCTCTCTTGAACTTTAAGAGCCCTAAAACCTTTAACTATGTCTAAATTGATTCCAACACTTCCAAAATTGTTTCCTCACTTATATCCAACAAAATTTTTCCTTCTAGATTCATTGAAATCATCAAAATCATGAAAATTCATTCCTTCCCTCCAAAAACAGGTCTGGCCAAAATTCACCAAAAATAGGAAAAATTGATTTTTCAAACATTCTTTCCATACAGTTGCATAATCTTGCTTCTAAACCATTTTCTAACCATTATTTAACACAAAATTCATCATGTACAATAAGTCCCAATTCATGCAGCATGACCCCCTTAGGGTTCAATATGCCAAAAATTCATGCACACCTCAAATCATCACAAAACAACTATTAATCAACTCCAAATCATGCATAAAGTTGTTTTGTAATAATTATTTGATCTATATCCCTTTCCTCTTCATTTTCTCTCTCAAAAACCTAAACTTTCCAGCAGCCAAATACACCATTTTTTAACAAAATAAAACCAATAGGATTGAAAAGGAGTGATAGAAATAATGAAATTTGGAAGATTATATGTTGGATTCACTACTTACCTTGAATTTTGATGATTTTTTCTCCTCTTCCTCTTCTTCTTTCTTCACGCCATCTTTACCTTCCTTGGCTGCTGGTTTGGCCAACTCAAATGGCCTTATTTGGTGTCTTGAAGTGTTTTATAAAATATCCCCAAATGTGTTAATTAGTTGTGGGTCCCACCTAAACTGATAAAGTAACTTTGTATTGATATATTCTACCACTTGTTTATGATATTTTATCTCTAATTTTTCTCTTGAAATAAGAATATCACAAAGGGCAAGTTCATGGCCCCACAACTCCTTTTACAAAAACTTTAGTTACCATAAAGTAATTTTATGGTACTGGAAATACTTTTTGAGAAACCCCTAATCACTTGACCAGTTTATGATCATTAAAAATTTCCAAAATTCATATAATACTTTCATGATTAGTCTTTTCTCATTCTGGTTTCAGAATTGTCTTTAATTAATTTTTGCAGGAAACCTTAATTTAAGGTTTTTTCGAGCCATTTTTTTCCGATCTGGGAAACAGTTTCTAACTTTCTCTTGAAAACAATTTTATCAATTACTAAAATTTCCAAGCTATTTTTCCTTAGTTTGAAATCAGATATACGAAGCCTCTAGTTATTTTATATAATTATATTTAATTAATTATTCATTAAATATTCAAATATTAAATAACATTTAAAATTTCCGTAAAGGTTATTCTTGTCATTTTGACCTAAACCAGATCTCAATTATTGATCAGTGAATTTTTTCCTATCTTTTGCTGTCTTGTGAAATTTTCTAATATTTTGGTCAAACTTGACCAAAATACCCTTTGACCATTCTCAATTTACTAAAATTCCTTGAATTTCAAAAATGACATTTGGTCCCAAAATTTTAAAATTCCACTTTAGTCCCAAATTTCAAATCGTCACTTTGGTCCTTTAATTTGTAACATCCCGAATTTAACCTACTTATTATGATAGGTAATTGAGGCTTTGGGAAGCCAATTACATAATTTTTGGATTAGTATAAATAAATTTTGGGTCAAAAGTTATTTTAAGAAATTATTTTATCTTTAACCCCTTGCTTGTATGGAGAGAAAATGAGGGAGAAAAGAAAACTGGAAGAGAAAATGAGGAGAGAAATGAGTTTTCCCCTGCTTGTATGAGAGAGAAAAAGTGGGAGGAAGGAAAAGTTGGAGAGAAAATGAGGTGTGGGTCCCACCATATTTTCTCTCCAACTTTTCTCTCCACATATGGAGAGAAAATGGAGAGAAAACTATTTTTCCTTATCTACCCACATGCTTTTTATTACTTTTTTATTTTAAAGTTAACATCTAACTTTTTTAAAATTCTGATTATAATTTTCTTTTTTTAGAAGGATGATTTTTAAAATATATTCTAATATTTAATTTATTTTTAATTGTTTATTAAAACCCCATAACCTTAAAAAATATGATATATTTTTATCTAAATTATTTTTTTGAGATATAATAACATGAAAACATATATTTAATAA
>QFDD01004627.1:0-16459 GCA_006871305.1 Vachellia collinsii | reverse complement strand
ACGAGCTGAGTATAATTATGCTGAATAATCTTCTTGTCTTCTGATTCATTTGATTAACATATATATACAAGGAGGGCCAATAACGGTGCCCGAAGAAATAGGAATTACAATCAATAATAATATCCCTAATTATCTCCTAAATAATTACACAATCAAATCACTAATATTCCTCCTAATATTCCGCTGCATGATCTACACTCCCCCTCAAGTTGGAGCATAGATATCGATCATGTCCAACTTGCTAGTGAAGTATTCGAATTTCTCCCGAGGAAGTCCTTTTGTGAGAACATCTGCTGTCTGCCTTCTCGAGGGAATGTATCTGAGTTCAATTATTCCTTCATCAATTTTCTCTCTTATGAAGTGTTTGTCTATCTCCACATGCTTCATTCGATCATGTTGCACCGGATTGTGAGAGATATTGATTGCGGCCATATTATCTAAGTAGAGTTTGATTGGTCGCGTCATTGTCATTTTCAATTCCTCAAGTACTCGTTTCACCCAAATACCTTCACAAATTCCAAGAGCTATAGCTCTGAATTCCGCTTCAGCACTACTCCTTGCCACTACACTCTGTTTTTTACTCCTCCAAGTAACTAAGTTACCCCACACAAAGGTGAAGTATCCTGAAGTGGACTTTCGATCATCTTGGTCACCAGCCCAGTCGGCATCTGTAAAGAGTTCTACATTTCTTTGATTTGACTTCTTGAATAGGAGACCACGTCCTGGTGAGCCCTTCAAGTATCTGAGGATTCTGTATACCTCATTTAAGTGTTTCTGCTTTGGATCATGGGAGTGTTGGCTTACTACACTGACTGCAAATGCAATGTCGGGTCGAGTGTGTGACAAATAGATCAATTTCCCAACCATTCGCTGATATCTCCCTATGTCAACTGGTTTTCCCAGATCTTCATCTTCTGCAATCTTGTTGACTGTTATAGGAACATCGCTGGGTCTGCAACCCAACATACCTGTTTCCTTCAGTAGGTCCAAGACATACTTCCTTTGAGAAATGTAGATCCCTCTTTTTGATCTGGCTACTTCCATTCCGAGGAAATATTTCATCTCTCCTAGGTCTTTAACCTGGAAAATCTTGTTCAATGCTCCTTTAACTCGATCAATCTCTGCTGGGTCATCACCAGTGAGGACAATATCATCCACATAAACAGCTAGAATTACTATTTTTCTATTCATATGTCTGAAGAATAAAGTGTGATCACTTTGGCCCTGCATGTAGCCTTGTGTCTTGAGGGCTCGAGTAAATTTCTCAAACCATGTTCGAGGGGATTGTTTTAACCCATACAACGACTTCCTTAGTTTGCAGACTTGGGTTGCTTGCTTTCCAGGAAATCCTGGAGGTAGTTTCATGTATACTTCCTCTTTCAATTCACCGTTTAGGAAAGCATTCTTTATATCCATCTGGTGCAATGGCCAATCAAGGTTGGCAGCTAGAGATAGTAATATTCTCACAGTATTCAATTTTGCCACAGGTGCAAACGTTTCTGTATAGTCCATGCCATATACCTGTGAGAAACCTTTAGCCACTAATCTCGCTTTATACTTTTCCAGGCTTCCATCTGCTCTATATTTCGGGGTAAATACCCACTTGCATCCCACAGCTTTCTTGCCTTTAGGTAGGTCAACAACGTCCCAGGTGCCATTTCCTTCTAGGGCCTTCATTTCTTCCATGACAGCTTGTCTCCATTCAGGACTAGACAAGGCTTCATCTATGTCGTTAGGGACCCTGATGTTGTTAAGATGAGAGACAAAGGCACCATATCTTGGAGTAAGAGCATGATATGAGACAAACCTCTCAATGGGATGTCTTGTACATGTTCTGCGTTGTTTTCTGACAGCAATAGGCAAGTCGAGGTCACTCTGTTCTTGTCTACCTTCACTTGCTTGTACTTCAATTGGATCTACCTCAGGTTCTGATTCATGGATTGCTTCAGGAGTATGATGGGCCTCACCTGTCCTGTGTCTCCGTGAATAGACCTGCCATTGTTGATTGGTGTCTCCCCCTGAGTTAGTGTCGTCCTTATCCCTCGGCACAAGCTCATTATTAGTTTCCTCAAGAGTATCCTCAGGTATTTCCTCACTATCAGGTTTCTCATGGATAGGAAATGGTTCTAGGAAGGGTTCAGGTTCAGTTTCCAGTATTATGTCATTATTGGTCTGAGGTTCACTCCAATTCTCCCCCTGGACCGAGGATGAGGAATAGAAGGGATGACTTTCATGGAAGGTGACATCGCAAGTGATATAGAGACGCTTAGACTGAGGATCATAACATTTATACCCCTTTTGGGAGCCTGAATAACCCAAGAAGATACAACGAACAGCCTTTGGATCAAGTTTTCGAGTATTATGAAGGTGGACATAGGTTGTACAGCCGAATACTCGAAGAGGCAATGTATTTTCAAGATAGGGGAGGTTGCAATGGTTATGGAGGACCTGCAAGGGTGTCTTGTATGAGAGAGGCTTACTAGGCATGCGGTTGATGAGAAAGGTAGCGGTAAGAATAGCATCGTCCCAATGAAATGTGGGAACATTGCTACTGAAGATGAGTGCGCGAGCTGTCTCGATGATGTGGCGATTTTTGCGTTCAGCAATTCCATTTTGCTGTGGACTATATGGACAGGTGCTTTTATGGACGATGCCCCTATCCTTGAGAAAATGGGAAAGTGAGGTATTGAAGTATTCAGTTCCATTATCGGTGTGGAGGATTTGAATAGGAGTTTGGAATTGAGTGTGAATCATCTGGTAGAAATCAATGAATATTTGGTAGACATCAGTTTTTTCTTTTAATAAATACACCCAACTGACTCGAGTGTGATCATCAATGAAACTAATGAACCATTTTGAGTGCGTGCGATTGGATGTGCGAGTAGGTCCCCATAGGTCACTATGGATGGTGGTGAATGGTTTAGATTCACGATAGGGAATGCTAGGAAATGAAGTACGACGATGTTTAGACCGCTCACATGAATCGCAATAAAACTCAGGGTAATCTTTATTAGAGCAAATAGATGGAAACATTTGGCGCATATAATGGAAATTCGGATGTCCTAACCGTTTGTGCCATAACTCCAAATCACTAGTCCTAGAGAGAGACACTTTATTACAAGATCGAACACGTTGACTGTCACACTCATCCAGGTAATAAAGCCCATCAAACTCTTTCGCAATGCCAATCGTCGTCCCTGTGAGTAGATCCTGAAAAAGACCATAAGTAGCAAAGAAGTCAGCATGACACTGTTCTTCTCGAGCCAATTGACTAACAGATAATAAATTGCACTTTAAATTTGGAACATGAAGAACATGATTGAGAGTAAGAGTGTGAGAGACTCGAATGCGCCCAAAACCAGCAACAAGGGAATTAGAGGCATCTGCAATTTTCACTATAAGTCGAGTTTTGGCAGGATTATACGTGCTAAATAGCGAGATATCATCAGTCATATGGTCAGAGGCTCCGGAATCTACAATCCAACAATTGCCAGAACTCATACCTTTAATGGCGGCCAAGGCATATGGAAAGTTACCTCGCTTCATGACGGTGATCATGGGTTGCTTGTGGTGGCTGCTCTCCAGGGCCGCCAGTTGTTCGAGAATCTTAGTCAGTTGATCATCTGAACGGCCTCGAGGTGGAGAGATAGGGTCTTCGAAATTGGAGGCCTCTGCCATATGCCCACGGCTCCGCCCTTTTCTAGGCTTCCAATCAGGTGGCTTGCCATGAAGGTCCCAGCATGTATCCTTGGTGTGGCCAGGCTTCTTGCAGTGGTCACAGAGAGGGCGTTTGTGGCCC
Organism: Vachellia collinsii; assembly: GCA_006871305.1. Taxonomy (NCBI): domain Eukaryota; kingdom Viridiplantae; phylum Streptophyta; class Magnoliopsida; order Fabales; family Fabaceae; genus Vachellia; species Vachellia collinsii. The sequence continues at coordinate 12,660 of QFDD01004627.1, read as the reverse complement.
CGTTGGTCGGCAGATCGAACGGCCAGTGCAGGGGACTCAGTGGGATTAGAGCGAGGTGATGGTTCTCCTTTAAGCATCACCTTTTTGCGTGATTCTTCTCGTCATAAAATAGCAAATGCTTCCCGAACAGACGGTAAAGGGTCCTGGCTCAAAATACGACCACGGACATCATCAAAGGAGTCAGTCAAACCTGCCAACAGCTCAAAGAGTCGCTCCTTTTCAATTCTTTTCCTGTTAGTTGCTGCATGGGACGCGCAACACTGATCTTCCTCACTGATCAGATCCAATTCCTGCCACAAAGAAGTCTTTTCTAAATAATAAGTGCTCACTGAAAGGGTCCCTTGCTTTAGGTCCCACAACTTGGTTTTTAAATCAAAAATTTGAGAAGCATTTTCCCCATCACTGTACGCTTCCCTTACTGCCTCCCAGATCTCACGGGCTGAGGGCAGATACATAAAACTCTTTTTAAGAGTGGGGACCATTGCATTCACCAACCAGGAGCACACCATCGCGTTCTTTGATCTCCAGACCTTCAGCGCTTTGACGTCGGACGGTGAAGGGGGAACAGTCTCGCCGCTGATGTGCTCCAGTTTGCCTCGGCCATCAAGTGCGAGCCGCATGGACTGGGTCCACTCCCTGTAGTTGTCGCCGGAAAGTCGCTTAGGCACGATGAGCACCGCCGAACTCTCAAGTCCAGTGGCGGTAGGACGCGACACGCCACTGTTGGAGGAACCTCCAGTCGCCGATGAAGCCGCGATAGCGTGCGACTCAGGCCGAGGGTTCGACCCATTGTCATTGTCGGAAGAATGAGTCTTCGGCATCTCCAGCTCGTCGTCTTCCCACTGCTCTGATACCATGAAGATCGACACGAGCTGAGTATAATTATGCTGAATAATCTACTTCTCTTCTGATTCATTTGATTAACATATATATATACACGGAGGGCCAATAACGGTGCCCGAAGAAATAGGAATTACAATCAATAATAATATCCCTAATTATCTCCTAAATAATTACACAATCAAATCACTAATATTCCTCCTAATATTCCGCTGCATGATCTACAATCTTATAGTGATTTTTCATCAAAAATTACTACCCCGATTCTTAATATAAGAGCTAATTGACTTTTTAAAAAGATTAAAAAGGCTAATTAAATTAATAGATATATTTATTATTTTTGTCCAAACTAATTTATATTACTTTTAAACTGATATACATAATCTAATTATATACATATATATTTTAGAATATATGTTATAATTTAGTAATTTTTTATTTAAGAACGGAGTGCAGTATTCTATTAAGTAAGATACTGAAAACGTGATAGTAGCACATTACACAGTTGAAACTATAGTTAGCAAATCAAAAGTACTTTGTTGAGTACCCTAGAGGGAGTAGAATTGCAATTAACCCTAAAAACTCCCATGCCCTATATCACTAACAAGAGGAACTTGTGATATTGTTGTCGTCAGGGTGAGAATGCTTCAGCTTCAGGCATGCGTAAGGCAGCTCCATTATTAAGGAGGAAACCTGCTGGCTTTCTGAAACGCAACACAAAGCCAAATGATTGGAGTGAGTTTGAACTTGATGCTCTGTGGGTTGGTGTTCGTAGATATGGCCAATCTGATTGGGAAAAAATACTCTCAGATCCAGCTGGCTTCATCTTCAAGAACAGAACCCCACAAGATCTATCCAACAGGTGGAACATTGAGCTTCTCAAGATCTTCCCATATCCACAACCAGCAAGCAGCTCTGCTATTTTCCCTCCCATATCACTCAGCAGATATGGGAGCTCTCATTTAGCTCCTAATTATACTTCTTTCAGAAGAGCTGGTTATTCTCAAGCAGGCCCATCGATTCAGACTCAGGCGATCGGAAACCGGTTTCTAACTAGAGCTGAGTTTCCTGGGATTAATAAGGATAACAAGAAAATGAAGGGCTCAGGTTGTGAGCATCACCCCATTATTGTCCTTGACTCATCCGATTGTGATGATGATGAACAAAACTCAAGAGAAGAATGCTCTGAAACAACTTTGTCTGCTTGATGATATATTCGTCCATGGCCAGAGAATTTGTATATGGTCTTTGCGGGAAAAAAAAGGGTCTGTGGTCTTAAACTTGTGGACAGTTTCCTTGAATACTTTATGCACCAGGTGTCCGTAGTCTTGTATATGTTTTCTGATAAGCAGATGCTTATTGAACCTTAAATATGTGATGAAACTTTAATTCATAGAGATTTTAAAGTTAGGGTTGGTTGTTACAATCTTCGATCACTTAATTTGTTTTCATTTTAATTTTGATTTCTCAAATTTCAAATAATAAGTTTTGGTTCCTCAAGTGGTAAAATGATTCAGATTTTTATCAAACTATAAAAATCAATGTTTTAAGGCTAACGCTTAAAAATAACATTATCATGCCCCATATCAATGGCCAGCATGAGAGCTCTCTCTTTTAAGGCTAACGCTTCTGTCACAATGAAGGGAGATATAGATTTGATTGTATAAATAAATTTCCATTTGAAAACGCCAAGATCGTCTCTTCATATAACACCTTGATCATATAAGTATAAATATCTGTAATTAATAATCCCTCCGTTTTAAAATACCCATTACTTTTAGAATTTTGATGTTTTCTCTCAATAATATCTATCACTTTGATTTCATTTAGAAATGAACTATTTTCACCCTTCATTAATAAAAAAAGGCTGCTTGTTCGGATTTGCTTAATTAGTTAGAAAATAAAACAAAATAAATAATGATATTTTAAGCAAATAACATTTAGTTATCATATAGGCTATTTATTAACAGCTTTCTTTTTCTTAATCTGCGTGTGTATAATTTTAATCATTTGAGATTTTGGAACAAAGGTGTTAATTATATGTTGATTCTGACATGTGTGTTTGAGTATATTGCTTAGCGTTTCTAAAATAGATATTCATTTATACTGAATATCACTAAAGCATCAAGTAATCACATCATTCGATATTGATGAGAATTTCATGTTTCAGTAGACTTGTTGGTTTCTCTTTGGTTTTCCATCATTATTATTATTATTATATGGGCATACTTGATTCCTCAACTCTCCCATGTATTTTCAATACTCGCAGCCCTCAATTACAAAAAAGATTGGTTTTTATCATTTCATGCAATTCTAAAATTATATATTTTCGAAGTACACCAATATTTTGAAACATGTAAATAAAATCGAAAAGACAATTTTAATATGAATTGAAAACTTGAAGTTCAACTTATTTCATATTTCTATCGGTAACCTGTAGCAGACATTTTTTAAAGGGTTAAAATATAAATTTGACTTGAAATTTTTGTCTTAAAAGCAATATTACTTTGAAAATTTTAAAATAGAGTAATGTTGCTCTTTATTATTAAAAATATTAACCATTAATATTAGTTTTTTGATAGAATGAAACATTACTCCATTTTAAAATTTCTGAAGTAACATTACTTCTAAAAAAACTTCTAGAGTAACATTGTTCTTTAAAGAAAACTTTCGAGATGAATTTGTACATTAACCCTTATTTTAAAAAAAAATTAATTTATTTGTATTATTTACTCTCCCTCATATTTATTACTCCCTCCAGTTATATTTACTAGACCCTACCAAATTATCCTTAATACAAAATCTTACTAAAATTTAATAAAACGTTCGTGACTCTAAAAAATGCCCTCTTGAACAATTATTTGTTTATTCCTCTCACACTAATAATGGTAAGTTTAAAAAATTATAAAAAAAATATATATTTAATTAAATCTCTTAATCTCTAAAAGTCGTGGTAGTTAATATGATTTTATAAGAAACCCCCAAGGAGTATACTATGTTATGTTAAGTGACACACTCGATATCAAGCCCAAAAAACAAAGAACAAAGTCAATAAAAGCGTTATATTCCTTCTTCTTCGAAAGGAGATGTTATTTCTCAAGTCAGGAAGATGATAGCTATTTTTTTTTTTTGTATAGAAATTTTTGGAACGGGGTAAGCATACCTATAATCCAAAAGTAGAGCAAAATCTCCCTTCATTATAGATGCAATAAAAACTGGAACCTAGAAATTTGACAGGACAAATCATCAATTACTCTCAGGTGTTTAATTAGGCACTCAAAAATTAGATACCTCCCCAAGAACCGCAACTGAAACCATAACAAAGTGGTGTTCTCAAGGATCGAACGATCTCCTATTTTCAACAACCTATTGCAGCTAAATAGGAAAAATTTGACATTTAGCCCAATAACCTGAGATAAGCCTCTGGATTTCAATCTAAAATCTGGAAGCTCTTTGTTAATTAAGCCGAACGCATATAATCATGTGCATTTATACCCTTTTTCCAATGTCATTAGATCATGTGTCATTCTTTTGTTCTTGCTGTTGTGTTGTGTAAATGATCCTGGGATGAATCACTCTGAGATCCCAAGAAAAGAATGTAATCACCAAAAAACTACAAGTGAGCAGTATGTAATAACAAGTTTAGATACAGAAAATGATAAGAAGTTCATGATTCTCACATAATACTAATACTTCTCGGTGATTACATTCACTGCATCCTCGAATCTCATGACGATTCTCCCTAAATTTTTTTCTGCTAAAATCCTTTAATTTACACCTGGGAGTATTCTAGACGTTTACATTGAAACAACATGTAGGATAAATTTATAACGATGAAACACTGATACACCCTCAGTTAAGCTTAGCATTACCCACTCCTAAATTCTTCTCTATCCCTTGTCCTCTCAGCTCACGAGTCACGAATGACAGATGACATACGAAGAAGTAAACAAAATCAACTGGGCACAATGAGGCCTCAAAATCCATATCTTGGAAGGCTATTGTGAGCTCATTACATGATGGAGCAGCTCCCGTGATTTCTGTAAAGTGCAGAGAGAGAACCTTATATGATCAGCCAATGTATTGATCAAGCAATTATTATTATTTGTGCAGTGTTAAATTTATAAATATCATTATGTCATGCTTTCATACCTCTTAATTTCTTCGTATTTACTAATGGCTTCCTCATATTTCAGACGGAGTGGACCAGTATCTTGAGGGTTCACATTCTTTGGTCCTACAAGATATGCTTGGACAACAAACTCTGGAGTTCTCTCCCTGAGTTAGAATCATCAATTCGAGCATAACTCAGTCAGAAAGGTGGCAACAGAATAGTTAACTCTTTTTTTCCTTGGTAAACGAACTGTCAATTCTTGTGAAAAATGGCATATGGTCAACAAATAAGTAGAAACAGGCCACTGACAACGTGTGTTGACAGGTGGGGGTGGACTGGACAAAAAGCCCATCCTCCGCAAAGTTGGGCAGGGCCAACCATGTGGGCTGGGTGAAATATCCTAACATATGATCTATGTGAATTTATATCTACCAACAGAATGGGCTAATCCCACTAATGGGATTGGGTCTAACGAAAGGGACAATGCTTTACAACGTGGCAAATCAAGGATCTAATCTCTACTGAGAAAGGTGCTCACATTTAATACTCAACAGTGCCTCAAATAGGAATACTTCCAATAGGAAGATACATGTGCTTTAGCCAAAAAAAAGAATGGGCTAATCCCTCACAATGTGACTATTTAAAGTTCGAATTTCGTTAAAAGAAGTGCCCACATTTAATTATTGACAATGTCATAAAAAAGATTGCTTCTAATAGGAGGATACCCATGCTTAGTGAAAAGAAAGTGTATATCTTATGAATATTTTGACCCACCTCAAATCCCAGGCAAAATAGCCTGCATGTAGTTTACTAGTTTAAGATGGTACTATGCCAGTCAAGCTACAGTAACCCATTCACTGCTGTGTTAGGCTTGTTCAGTTCTGTGAGGCTAAGACTTTGATAGCTGTAGCAGTATGCCACAAAAGCTGCCACTATTTCGACTAATAGTATGCATGCCCAGGTCATCCCATTTAAAGGGTTGGGCCAGGCTCGCCTTGTGGGCCTCTCTATCTTGCAGTTCCACTTTCTTGTGCCAGACACTCAGTCAATGGAGATTTAGAGCAACCAGAATGCCCTTGGTATGAGATAAAAAGAGGGAATGGGATATCGTAGAAAAGGAGAAGCCTTTCGATGTGATTTGTACCACTTTTGTATTCTCAACAGCAGGAATATTCATCGGTTCAGTCTATTCAGTTGACTTTTGAACCCTTGACGGTTTCAATTTCTTTTAAGGGCACAACGGCCATTTTCTACTTTTATTTTCTTTTAATTGCTGTTTAATTTCTATATATCAAACGTGGCTATCATGTATTGCCATGTAACTAGCCAGTGAAAGTTTAAGTATGGTAGACAATTTCAGGAGCCGCCAGTGACATACCTCCCTTCGAATTCGGATAGCCATGCTACAAAGGCGGCACCAAAATACATGGACACAAATGGCTTTATTAGATCCTCCACAGATTCAAGTCTGTAAGCCCTGTAGCCCATCTCCCTGAACCAAATAGAATTTGCTAAAATAAGTAAGCATTAACAGCAACATTTTACTATAAATCTTCAGGGAAAATAGAACTGAGAACATATGAATTTCAAAAACGAATGCAGGCACAGATGCTTCTAGAATTTCAATCATGGATATGTTCAACACATACACATAAAGCCAAAAAGCAGTGGAATAGTCAATTCCCATTATTCCTGGGCGTCCTCCAATGCCATGTAAGAAACGCATGCTGACAACCTCCGAAATAGCACAAAGTACTGTCTGTAAAATCAGTGAATATTAGCAATGTTTACTAGAAATATAATCTACCAAGCAGGACTGTGACAATTATAATCAAGAAACTTGCTAAATTGCAATCTCTTGTTCCCTTGATCGTTAAAAATTCTCAAAAATTACAATTTCATAAAAGGATATATAGGTCATTAAAGGGGCAAGTATTTCCTGAGTTCATTCAGTTTTTATGATAACACTAGATGGATACACTTTTTAACAGCCAAATGCGTTTCTGAACTATTAATATTTTCCCTCATGATTTCTCATTAGATATTATGTTCGCTTCAGCAATTTCTTTGGATTCTGTCTATAACATGCCCTGTGTTATTTGGACTGCTTTTCAGTGTCATTAACTTCATTTTTACATTTGAAGTACATACGGATAGCAAATGTTGATAACCAGTCACAAAATGGAAAAAGGAAAAATCCGCGTCGTTGTGTTCAGAATATTGCAGCATTAAACTCCTCTGGACAGACAAAATACTTACAGATTTTATTCCCTTCGTACTGAAGTATTTGAATAAAATTATATCCGCTACTGCCTGTCAGAAAAAATTGCTGCCATAAGGACTCGCTTCATATTTTTGTTAGTCTAATTTCATTTACACTACATGAATGTAACAATCAGAATATCTGTCATCTTTAAATGAAATGACAATTTTTCCCTTGTTATATCCAGACTAAAGAAAAACAAAATTTAAACAAATCAAATGTTATTGTTTGCTTTAATTTTCTCAAGACTAATTGTAGCTATTCAGGAGAGAGGTACCCCTGTATGGTTCACTAACAGTGAGTCAATTCAATTGGAGTATATCTTTTGTCACACTGGCCAATCACAATAAATTGTCAGTTGATTTGTTTTAGGTCACTTTAATAGTTCAGATCCTTTTTACACAAAGAAACAAACTACAGAATAATAATAGTGAATAAAGGTGAGTAAAATATCAATTTTGCTTTACCGTGTCAAAATTAAAGCCTAAAAGTTTTTCCTCAATGTCATGAGCATAAAGAATAAAAACAACACCATTATTTCATCAAGAGGAAGATGTAAAAATCAGAGGATACTATATCATCTCTAGTGAAACAATTAAATCAATAGCAGGAAACACTAGAACAGTGGAAATCATCCCATCAAATATCTAACAAAAGGCCTAATCAAATCAACAAATGATTGGCTCAATATCACAAACTACACAATTTGAATAGTGTTTTCAACCCTCCCATATTATATGGAGTCATCATACTGCACCAGAAATTTTAAAAACCAATTGGAATTATTTTAATTAGGATTATTTATGACATCATAATGTAGCAGATGAAGAAAAAAGGGGGAAGAAAAGGAAACCATTCATATAAATTTCACTATTTATTGCTAGTATAATAGAGATATTTTTTGCATGAATAGACATATACCTTCACTTCCACCCGAGAAAGATATGGTCTGCTCTTTTCATCTAGAGAAAAGCGCACTTGTCCCCTTTTCTCTTTAGATTTAATCCACTCTTTCTGGACTTCCGGATGATTCCACATCTCTTCCATATCTTCAGGAGAAGCTCTAGAGTCCCATAATGTGTAAACATTTGTCCCTACATCAAAGATAATCAGATTTGCCAGCTTAGTAGCACCCAAGTACAATGCTTAGACCATAAAAACATCATCACCATTGACTTGATGTCTGTCATCACATAATGATTAAAGTACTGTTCGAAGGAGATCATTTTCTTTTCTGTCACCAAGGTAATACATGTTTTTTATTGACAATTTGCACTGTAGGTAGCAATATTGACCTGACTTTAACTAAATTCCCAGGTCTTTTCCTAAGTTTTTCCATCTATGTCAGGGGCTCCTTGTTCTTGCCCTTGCACTTTCAATTTCTTAATATGAAAAATAACACTAGCCATTGTTGAACTTGCAAGTAAATCAGAAGTACGGAATCATGGAAATAATACCTGCAGGAATACACCCTGCCATAGGATAAGATTTGGGCCACTACAGTAACTAATTATCCATTCATAAATCTGTTTAGTGACTTGCATAATTAATTCAGTGCAGAAAGAGGGGAATTCAAGTATTTCAGAGAAGGTTGAGATGACCTGAATTTTCTGATGCAGGTAAAAGAGATCCAGCAAGAGCATTGGTCTGCAAAGGAATATTATCGACAGATTTTCTGCACAAGGAAGACACAATGGTAATAACACATCAAGACATTTTGAAATACTTACTTATTGTAACCCAAAAAATTGATTCTAATTCATTCAATAAACCACTATTATTTAGAAATGTCTCCCATGTTAGTACTGGCAGTATTTCAGACTTTCATTAAATCACATGATTTTTTTTTATTTTGACTGGATTGCAATCACTCAATTTGCTGCAATCAAAATACACCAGAAAAGATATACATCACTTGATGATGGCAAATCAAGAAAAAAGTTCAATTTCTTCAAGTAAACTTCAGTCTGTCAAGAAGAAGGAAGCAACCACCTTGATGGAAAACTTTCTTTAACTGCAAGATATCGCTTCCAATAGGGCAGAGTTGATTTGTGATTTGCCTTCTTTGGACCACCTTTATATGCCCTTACTATAAACTCTTCACTTCTTTCTCTGCAGGCAATGCCCCTCAAGGACAAACATTTCAGAAACATGTCATCATGCAACCAGATGAAAATGAAGAACATGACACTTACGTATCCTCAAAATTTGACAACCACTTAATATAAGCAGCACCGAAATATACATTCACAAATGGCCGGTATAGGGCATCTGAATTCCCTTCTGCTAGATATGAAGAAGAACCTAATTCACTGTAAGATACAGTCAACTTTACTGAAACAAAACATCATTAAGAAACTTAAGCTTATGAAAAAAGCAAATGACATCTTCCCTGTACCTTATCAACCACTCTGAGTTATTTGGCATAAGCTGCATAAGCCCAAACCTACGCTGTTTAGATTTACCCTCAGAGCGTGTAACCAGGAGGAGCCTATCAGTTTCCAGTTCAGCAATAGCACAAACCATGGCCTGCACCAAATGGCAAAATGTCAACCTTGAAGAAGAAGATGAGGCCATCACTCTGGAATAAAAATGAAAATCTGGCATATAGATTTGCAGATTCTTGTCACCATTGTCGATCTTAAGAAACACCCAAAATATCTAACCATTTCAAATGTTCATTGCATTTAATCTAGTATTAGACTATCAGCCAATCTAACTCATAATACAATATGAATAATGACATTATATGATTTAAAATTTAAATAAAAAAAAGGGCATACAGGATCTATCTTTGAGAGGAAGTGTCTGCCAATAACAATGTCAGCTACAGCCTGAAAATACACAGAGAATGAAGTAAAATAAAAAAGATAAAGAAATCTACAAGAATCACTATTTTGAATCTATCAAACACATGGATGCTATTTCAGAACTTTCTGTACCCATTTTCTGAAATAATATAAAGATGAGCCCAATGCATAGAAGATATAAAAACTTCGTTTTATTCTTATAAAAGAAAAGTTTGAGAGAACAGAAAGAAAGAAGTGAAAGGGCGGAGGAGAGGAGAACATATCCCCCTAAAAGAAACCAAAATGGAAATGCAAATGATTCAAGCAACAATAAAATTTTTAAATTTAAGTTTTCGACGATGCTTATCTATTACTAAAATTTTGAAAAACAAAAGGCATCAGTAGCATCTAAGCATCCAGCAGAAAGATTGAATTTTAAAACATAATTGTTTATGTTTGTCAATTTCTTATGGTAAGTAGAAGTTACAATAGTCAGTAAGCAACGTCAAGCTTAACCATTATTTTAAGTAGAGTAATAAATGTTTACCCTCATTTCAGTCTGTGTCAAATATGGCTGTCCATCAGGATCTCGTGAGAGGTGAACCCTTTTCCCTTTTGATTCTCCAGCTTTTAACCATTCAGAGCTCACTTCTGGTATACTCCACATGGCCTCCAAGTCCTGGGGTTCAGCGCAATCATCCCAAAACGTGAAGCTGACAGACATTCTGCCATATAAAGTTAAACTATCAAGTGTTAATACACACCTAAGAGAAGTTTACTCAAGAAGAAAGAGAGCTGAAATAACAACTTCTGGATTGTACTAAAATTGAGGAGGCCCAACTTTATCAAGATATATAGCAGCAAAGGCCAATTCCAAGACTACAAGAACTATCATAAGCACAAACAAGTACATGATAAACAAATAATTCGTGACAAAGTCAACCATAATAACTCTTCCAAGAATCGATTGATAATAAAACACTGTAACACAGAATAGGCACGGCATTTTAATCAGGTATTAATGGAACGTTAAGAAATGCTGATGACCTAGGCGTGGAATAGTAAGAATAGCTGATCAACTAAACTTGATCGTTCTAAGCTTCTATAAGTTGGAATTGGAGACGCCAAATTGGGACTATTCTGTAAATTCAGCAATTGTACCAAACTCTTCATTCAGGCAAAAAAAGAAATCCGCCATTGTAATGTATAACCATGTTCCAGCCAACATCACAACCCTAGAGCAACATTCAATCGAGGATTAAGTCGTTGATTGGACGACATTGTGAAAAATCCAACTGAAAAATGAAAAATTCAAGGATTAAATCCTAGTTAACATTGGAAAGAGTCAGGAACATACATTAGATGCAATCGCCAATAGGCTCTTGCAAAGGAGATGGCCTACAATGGAGGCGAAGGAAACGTACGTGAGAGAGAATGGTTTATAATGCAAGAAATAGTAAGCGTTATGAAGGAAAAAGGACAGCCAATTTTTTTTTTTTTGGTTGAAAACTGAATTTATGAGAGAGTGACACTTGGCAAGTTGGCATGCCATACTGTCCGATCAAGAGCAAGACCATTCTCGTGTGGGTCCACTGGGAAAATCCCATTTTTTGGACTCACAATGTCAAAAAATTCATCACCAAAAAGAATTGAAGTTTGGAGGTTATAATAATTAATATTTTTATTCTCACAAAAAAGGTAATATTTTGGAAGATCAAAATTCAAAATTACTATTTTTACCAACACAAAATTACTATTAATATAACATAAATACCTAACAACCTTAATAAGCTAAATTACTTGCAAATTACAAATAATGCAATTTATTTTTTAAAATATATAAGCTATTAAATAAAGTAGTTTTTCTCACAAAGGGGGGGATGGTAAGTTCCACTTGTGTACTCATCTACCTTTACCTTTGAAGGTAAAAGTTAGATGAGTGTTTGTTTTTATCCTATAAAATCTAATTCAATATATCACTCAAATTTATGTTTTTATTGCATTTGTTAAGGAGGTTTTCACAAAGTGATTTTTAATGTAAATGGAAATAGTTAAAAAAAAATATTGATTAACTTTACTAATTTTTTAATCTCAACAAATTAATTGCTTAGTTTCTACATTTAAAATCGAAAGAAGTAATTGAGATATTTAAATTTAGAAAAAGAAAAACACTATGCTTATCCCAAAAATATATAGTGTTCACCACTTATAAATAGTATGATTTATTAAAGATTTTATGTATATTTATATTCATATTAATGATTATTATAACATATATACTTATAAAATTCAATCACAATTTTTGTACTTTAAATAATTATGACTTGTGATATATTTCAATATGAACTTTTTAAAAAGTAGGAGCTTACATCTAACTTTCTTCTCATTTTCCATTTTTGCCAATATCTGTGTCGATTCCATTCCGTCCAAAATTCAACAAATCTCTTCTCTATTGAAAGAAAAATGGAAAATATGCAAAAGAAAATATTTGGATTATATCTAGCATATGAACATCTTATTTCGAAAATCAAACTTATACCACTTGAGCTAATAACTTTTTGCCTTTCATTTCCATAGTAACTTTATTTTATATTATAGTCAATTAAAGTTAAATCAGCTTTATTATGTTTTCTTTTCGGCCTTCACTTTTATAT
>QFDD01004626.1:0-12556 GCA_006871305.1 Vachellia collinsii | reverse complement strand
CACAAGGTTTCCTCTTCCTACCACCCCTAGACTAATGGGCAAGCAGAGGTGTCCAACAGGGAGATCAAATATGTGTTGGAGAGGATTGTCAAACCAAGCAGGAAGGATTGGAGCCTCCGATTGGATAATGCACTATGGGCATATAGAACTGCTCTTAAGACTCCCATAGGCATGTCACCATTCCGACTTGTCTTTGGGAAAGGATGTCACCTACCCGTTGAACTTGAGCATCGAGCTTATTGGGCAGTAAAGACCTGCAACATGGACTTGGATGCTTATAATGATGAGAGGATGCTTGAGATACAAGAGTTGGAGGAGCTTCGTTTGGATGCTTATGAGAGTTCCCGAATTTACAAAGAAAAGTCAAAACTCATCCATGATCAAGGCATCTTAAGAAAGAAGTTTTATGAGGGGGAATAAGTTCTTATGTTCAAAGCTAGGTTCAAACTAAGAAATGGGAAATTAAAGAACAAATGGTGTGGGCCCTACATTGTTACTAAGGTTCACCCGTTTGGGTTGATAGAGCTTGAGGACCCAAGCAGTGGTGACAAATTCCAAGTTAATGGGCACCTACTTAAGCACTACCATGCTGACCAAAGACCACCTTGATGCACACGGTTGTCTCTTTCCTTTACCCACTTATATGCTTGGTATTATGATATATTGTTTTGATTGAGTGTGGGGGAGAGGATTGAGACACTTCTAGTAGTTGTAGGAGTTGTTTTTCAATTCAATAAAAGTTGATCATACCTATGCTTGGCTCGTTCCTTAGCTTCATTGAGGACAATGTGAGGTTTGAGTGAGGGGGACAGTGAACCAATTTTGTCCCTTTATATCTATTTGTCCCTAATGTTGTCCCTATCATGCCCAAATTTTGAGCCAAATTTTTATGAATTACTCATGATCAAGTAACTCAATTGCATTTAGTTAGATTTGTTGTTGAAACTTGTTGAATGAAGTGAGCTGCCATGCATTTGAAAAAAAAAAAATTTTATGAATGATGCATTGTCTAATGAGTTTAGTAGGAGACAAAACCCCTTGTTGAAAAGTATCATTGAGCCTAATTGTTTCATTCCTTTGTGTGATTCATCCACTTGGGCTATTGCTCTCTAGAACTTGTTTTGTTTCTTGCTTGAGACTGTATTTTGCATTGGCTGAGCAGAGATGACATAGGCATTCATTTCATTAGCCAACAAGCCATAAAGCCATCCCTCAATCATAATTATCCATTGCTTACCCCCTTTAAGCCCATCACTTTTCTTTTTCAAACCCTTGTTCATTGATATAGGCCAAGTTGCATTGCACTCCCTTCTAAGGCATAATGGAATTGTTGATCCCTTGCATGTGATTTGGCATCAGTTTGTGTGTTCTATTTCAAAAAAAAAAAGAGGAAAAAAGAGGAAGAAAAGCAATAAAAAAAAAGAAAGAAAAAAAAGGGATGAATAAGAATAGGATGCCTTACATTGCATTTTTAATCTCACGATATTATGCCATTATGTGGTTATCTATCAAACTATGCATGCACTTGTGCCTTGTTGTGTTTTTCCAAGAAGCTCAAAGGAAAATCTTATTCAATTACTTCCAATCCATAAATGTAATTACCATTACATCAATAAAAAAAACGTTCAGCCCAACTAGATGAAAAATAGTCTCAACCAAGCATTAATCATCATAGTTGAACCTACTCTAATGAGGATCATACAAAGTCAATTAAATAAGTTCCTAGCTCAACCATCAAGCTTTTGAAGGCTTGACACAGAACGGTTCCAGCAACAAAGAATTGAAACTATCTTACGTAAATGCTGAAACCGAGAGCTATGGAGAACTCCATTGAAGGACATGAGCTCAAGACATTACTACACCTCAAGGGAACCTCAAAGGAGGCTTAGCTACTCATAGTAGCTGAATACACAGCAAGAAAGAAGGAGAAGGAATCAGCCATTGAATCTGGAATTTGGGTGTTGTAGAAGATGATTATGAGCAATGGAGTTGATGATGGTTTTTTCTCTTTCTGGAACAGCAAGGGTTGGACGAATTTATGGTTGGAGATGAAGTGGAATGGGTGCTAGGGCTGCATATGAAGAATGAGCTGTAAACCTCAACCTTTTGTCCTCCACCAACATATTAAAAAATATGTTTTTAAGCCTTTCCTCCTTAATGTGCGTTTTTTGTCTTATCCTTTTCAGCCTCCACCAATATTCTCTGCCCCTTTAACCTAAAGAAACCCTAAGCTCATTAGTAAAAACGCATAGCATAGCTCAGGGTCCCTTTCTGCAATAAATTTGGCCTGTAATTATCCCCTTTCAGTCCGTACAATTCCAGAAAATACAGTTAAGTCCCAAAACAGCAAGTTCACTAAATAAAGTAATTATTTCCTAGAATCTCCTCATGCTTCATGCAACATTATGCTCATCAAAAACTCAATATTTTAGGACACTTATCTCTACTTTCCATACCAAAATATATGAATTAACATGATGAAATATGCACTTATCAAAACTCAAGTTTGAATAAGAGTTTTGATAAAACTTGAGTTGTAAAACTTATAACTCGTGTTTTCAGGAGTTTTAGTAGGCCAAAGTGCTTTGCGCTATTCGACACTCGAGTTTCATCTGGCAAAACTTCAAGTTTTGAAGGTTTTCAAGTCATAACTTTCATTGTAACTCGAGTTTTCTTGAGAGTTTTGAATTACAGCATTTTTGTTCTTCGAAACTCGAGTTTTCCTTCATAAAACTTCAAGTTATAAGAGTTTCAAAACATAACTCTTATATGAAACTCGAGTTGCACTGGAAGTTTTGAGTTTAAAAGAAGTTTACCTCTTGAAACTCGAGTTTGATGCCACGAAACTCGAGTTCTATGAAAACTCTAAGTGAAACTTCAAGTTTGGAAAGAAGTTTTAAAGTTTAGAAAGTTTGTCTCAGCTCGAAACTCGAGTTCTGAAAACCCAAAACTCGAGTTCTGTCAAGGCTTTCACTTAAACTTGAAGTTTGAGAAGAGTTTTTGTTTCTCTCTCTTTGAAACTCGAGTTCTGAGATACATAACTTGAGTTCTAGCAAAACTTCCACTGAAACTTCAAGCTTTGAAAGGAAGTTTCATTTTCCAAAACCATTTGAGAGCCCGAAACTCGAGTTCTACAAAACGAAACTCGAGTTCTGCCAAAACTTCCAACATAACTTGAGTTTCCACTCTGAGTTTTGATTTTCCAAAAGACTTCCAATGAACGAAACTCGAGTTTTAAAACATGGAACTTGAGTTTTGAGATAACTTTCATTCAGACTCGAGTTCTTTTGAAAGTTTTACATTTCTAAAACCTTTTTCAACACTCGAAACTCGAGTTTTAACTCCCAGAACTCGAGTTTTGATATAACTCGAATCAAAACTTGAGTTCTCTTGAAAGTTTGAGATTTTGAACACACTTTTAAATACTATAACTCGAGTTCTAAAACATGGAACTCGAGTTCTCTCAAACATTTCATTAAAACTCGAAGTTTTTTAAAAACTTTCTGAAAACTAATAATCAAAAACACAATTTCAAAAACATATTTGTCATCATCAAAACATTATCTCAATAGTTAGAGTATTCAATTAAAGTCCTTTCATTCCTTACAAGGCATAAGGTGTTCACTTAGCCAAGTTCATGCTTGTTTAATTTAAAGAAATAATAAAATTTTGCTTCACAAGTGATTTCCAGAAATTGGCTTCTAAAGGGTTTCACTGTGGCCAACTTTCCTCTCCACAACGGCCAACTACCTCATAGTCACACCCAGACCTCTCAAGTCTCTTTCACCGTGGCCAACTCTGGCCTTCGCTACTATGAACTCCTCAATTGCAGTGAGGAATTCCTTCTCATGAGCGCTTTGACGTGGCCATCATGCACATATTAGATTAGTAGAAAAACTAGAAACATTTTTGTTTTGCCAGGAAATTTAGAAACTGATATAAAATACATAGAAAACTAAGCAGCAATGAACGATTCTAACACACTCATCAACATCCATACAATTACAATCTTAAACAGAACTTAACATAGCCCAAGCCACAACTTCATCATGTTTAAGATTACAACTTGGGTCCTAATACACATAAACTCCTAAGTTCTACTCAAGCTGCAACAACTTCTTTAGCTTGTAACATTCCTTCTCCTTTCCTTTGCCTTGATCGAAGCTTTCACTTAAAGGAAATCTCAGTAGCAAATTATATTAACAAACACATTAACATGCATGATCTCCATACATGATATCAACTAGCCATGGCTACAAGCATACCTTACATGCAACTAAACTAAATTGAATTGAACTAGCATATGGCTAATGCACAACATAGCAAGGATTTACATGCTCCCACATCATATAATTGAATCAACTTAACAATCATGGCAAACAATCACAATAACAAACATAGACAATGTAAATGCAAGCGTTAGTAAATCCGCTACCTATTACGCTTATCCAACTCAACTTTGCTCCTTTCCAATCCTTTGAGCTCTATAGGCTTCCTTGACAGTTTTAGCATCTAGATAATACTATAATGCATTTCCATTACTCATTATCCACTTGGAATGGATTATCTCAATCTAAACTCAAAGTCACCCTTTTAAAACTATAACCTTTCTACTTCAATTCCTAAACTTTCACCCAACCTTATAGCTAGCTGTATAACTTAAAACTCAACATCCTCCTCCTTGGGTCTTTAGAATTCATCCAATAGACCCCAAAATAGGATCCAAATCCAAAATTCCATAGCTACTAGCAAGTTCCTTAGTAGTAGTAGAGGCGGGTTTTAGGATTTCCTGTTGATATCTATGTTTTGATGATAACAAAAATGTTTTATATTTTGCAAGAATTATAATATTTGGTTAAGAAAATGTTTTTGAAAAGGATTCTCGAATATGGTTTTGAATACTTGAGTTTTGGTGTTGAAAATGAAGTTTTATACACAATATTTTTAAACACACTCAAGTGTGAAGAAGAGTATTTCATAATACTCGAGTATTGGTATTGGATACTCAAGTAATGCCTTCAAAATCATATTTTAAACACAACACTTTAAAGCATACTCGAGTATGGAGAAGAGTATTCATCATAATA
This sequence comes from Vachellia collinsii, assembly GCA_006871305.1. Classification (NCBI taxonomy): domain Eukaryota; kingdom Viridiplantae; phylum Streptophyta; class Magnoliopsida; order Fabales; family Fabaceae; genus Vachellia; species Vachellia collinsii. The sequence goes on along the minus strand of QFDD01004626.1, from coordinate 7,469 downwards.
CTTGAGTATCAAGCCAAAAAGAAGAATACTTTCAAGTGCACTCATCTATGAATGAAATTGTTAGCTTCCAAAAATATAACAACACTCGAGTATTGTTGACAATACTCAAGTATCAAGGTGATTCATGGAATACTCCCAAGTATTCTCAAGTATGAGTAGAAGTGTTGATATTCAGATAGCTCGGGCACTCGAGTATTGTGTTTGACACTCGAGTGTTGAAGGAACTTAGGAATGCTTTTAGGTGCACTCGAGTTAGAACAAAAGTGTTTGTTTTTCTGAAATCAACAAACACTCGAGTATGGATTTTCATACTTGAGTATTGAAGTTTACTTGCAACACTTTTAGAAACACACGAGTATACATGAAAGTATGGATACCTAAAGACTTCAGAAACACTCAAGTATGAATTATAGTACTTGAGTATTGTGCAATACTTTCAGAAGTTCTTGAGTCCTATTGGAAGTAAACTCAATTCCACTCTAGCACTTTCAGTAGAACTTGAGTACTAACAAAAGTATTGTGAGAACTTGAGAAATGAACTTCTCACTCGAGTAATGATTTCAAAACCTCAGTTCTGATAGAAAGAATTTCAAACGACACTTGAGTATCATTTTAAACACTCGAGTATTTCTTCATTCACTTCAAATATTTTTCAAACATCACTTGAGTATTGTGAAGCATACTCGAGCATGCACTTTATCTGATCATATCTCAGTATATTAGAAGTTTTGACTTTATTCATAATCTTTCCTTTTCCATGTTTAATGTCTATCCAATTATAATTAGAAGAGCATTCAAGATGAAAGTACAAGAACAACAACCTACGAACTTGAATTCAATAGATGTTCAACTATTTCCTCTATTATACTCTCTCAAGTATTTATACTTCAGTGTTTAGTATTCAATTCTTGTGAGAGAATTTATATTGCCCAAAATCATTGTTTTTGAGAGAAACTCAAGATTGAAAAATCTTGAGAAGGTTGGTGTGATTACAAAGATAAAGGGGGAGTGTGATCCTTTGTTTTCTTGAGTTTGTGAGGGGGAGTGTGACTTCACCTTATAAGGGTTTGTGAAGCCTGAAGTTTTATTCATAGTCAATTAGCAAATCCCAGAGGTGCTTTGAAGACTGAACGTAAGTTGGAAGGATTGAACCAAGATAAATGACTATGTTAATTTCTTCCCTCAACTACTTTGGTGACTCTCTTTTCGAAACTATTTTATTGGCTTTTAAAGTTAAAATTTTTAAAGGTTACCAATTCACCCCCTCTTGGCCACATCCTATTCTAACACTACCTTGTCCAATTCAAACTCTGGACAACTTTCTCTAGGGGTTCTTGAGCTTCAACCTCCCTCTCTTGAAATATACCAAATCAAAAGAAAATAAACTGATTAGATGGGGGGTAGAGGCTAGAGGATCAACGAATAGGAGATTTCGTACCAAAAATGGGTCCTTACCTTAAATTATAGCTGAATTGCACTTTGGGTCTTCCTTTTCTCTTCTCCTCTTCTTCTTTCTCCACACCTCCTCTCCTCTCTTTCTCTTTTCTATCAGTTTGGTCCTCCAAACATACCTCCACCTTCTTTTTAATCCATTTTGGCTTCCTTTGGGAGCCTAATTTTCTTGGTGGACAAGTTTAGGGAACTTTTTTGTTAAGCTCTGTCTTCCAGGTTCTACTGGTATATGATAACACAAGTTCTCATCAACCACTTTTATTTCTAAAATACCTCCTCTTTATGATCTTTCATACAGAGTACTGATACTGGCATTTGGTTATTTCTAAGCCACTCAATTTAATTATTTTCTTTTATTCCTTAATTGCTTTGCTTGGAGGCTAAGCAAAAACACTCCGAAAATTCTTTTTTGGAATCCTCTAATCACTTGACCAATCTATTACCACAGGAAATTCCTATAATTCAAGAGGTACTATTCATAATTTTCTCAACCTCAAACTCTTTTCCAAAATGCCTTTTCGGAAATTTGTTGTATTTTCTCTTTTTCCAAGACTAACTTCTTGTCTCATTTTCTTTTAGGTAATCTACTATGAACTTAACCTTGAAACCAATTTTGGAAATTCACATACTTCTTAAACTATTTTTCCCCAATTTTACAGAATTATTTGAGGTGTCTTGCAATTTTAAATAATTATATCTTGCAATTTTACTATTCACAATTATATCTTGCAATTTTTCCCTATTAATCCAAACATTAAATAATCACTGAAAATTCATTTTGATATTATTCTTGCTTCTGTAATCTCAACCTTGCCTCAAATATACCTTAGGGATTATTCTGCACCTTCCTATGCCTGGGAAAATTTTATGACATTTTTTTGTTAAAATTACCAAAATGCCCCAACTTTTACCATAATTACTATTTTGCCCTTACTCAACTAACAGGCAATTAAACCCTTTCTTAACATTTCTTATGCTCAACTAACCTTTGACTAGCCTTTACTTTCTCGTTTAGGCTTTTATTTCCAGTATGGAAATTTTAGAATGCTACATATATTGTATATATTTATGTGTTTACATGTTGTATCTATTTGAGTATGACATGTGTTGAATAAAATAAAAATTTGAATTATATTTGATTTATAGTGGAATTGGTCGTATGTGAGATTCTTCATATTTAAGGATTTATGTACATACTTATATATTCAATTCTCTATTATATATATATATATATAGTTTGCTTGTATATGTTAGGAAGTTTAGCAGTTATTAAGACATTGGATCTCATCCCTTTATGTAAACATTTCAATTTATGGACCTTATAGAAAAGAAGGGAAGGCTCCCAAGAGTCGGCTTTATTGACTCTTTGTACTCCTCGAGCACATGTTATTTCATATTTATTTGTCATGGCCCTAAAGATCCCTTATGTTTTATTTTATTTTGTTATTCAAAACTTTATTTTATTTTGTAATTTAAGACATTTCATAAATTTTAAAATTTAAATTATTAATTGCTTTTGTTGATTGTGGAAAACCATATGAATATTTTGTGGATTTAACCATTGAAATCCTTATTGGTTTGTTGTTGGGTATCATATCTAGGATTTTTGGGTGTAGAAGCTCAAGGTGTTGAGATAATGTTTTGATGATGACAAATATGTTTTTGAAATTATGTTTAGATTGTTTGTTTTCAGAACGTTTTAGAAAATTTCGACTTTTAAATGAAATCTTAGAGAGAACTCGAGTTATGTGCTTTAGAACTCGAGTTACAGTGTTTAAAAATGTGTTTAAAATCTCAAACTTTCAAGAGAACTCAAGTTTTGATTCGAGTTATGTCAAAACTCGAGTTCTGGAAGTCAAAACTCGAGTCTCGGGTTTTGGAAAAGGCTTAAAAATATAAAACTCTCTGTAGAACTCAAGTTTTGAATAAAAGTTTTTATATAACTTGAGTTTTGTGATTTAGAACTCGAGTTTCGAATCTTGGAAGTGTTTTAGAAAATCAGAACTCTCAGTGGAAACTCAAGTTATGTTGAAAGTTTTAGCAAAACTCGAGTTTTATTTTTTAGAACTCGAGTTTCGGGCTCTGAAGTATTTTTGAAACTCAAAACTTCCTTCCAGAACTTGAAGTTTTAATGAAAGTTTTGATGGAACTCAAGTTGTGAGTATCAGAACTTGAGTTTCAAAGAGAGAGAAACAAAACTTCCTTCTCAACTTGAAGTTTAAACTAAAGTTATGGCATAACTCGAGTTTTGGGAAGACAGAACTTGAGTTTCGGGTTAAGGAAAATTCCTGAACTTCAAAATTTCTTTCCAAACTTCAAGTTTCATTAAGAGTTTTCATATAACTCGAGTTTTGAGTATTAAAACTCAAGTTTCGAGAAGCAAATATGTTTTAAACCTGAAACTTCCAATGAAACTCGAGTTACACATAAAAGTTTTGTTTTTGAAAAACCTATAACTTGAAGTTCCATGAGACAAAACTTGAGTCTCGAAGAGAAAACATGCAGTAGCTCAAAACTCTCTAGGAAACTCGAGTTGCAATGAAAGTTATGATTTGAAAATTGTCAAAACTTGAAGTTTTGGCCAATGGAACTCGAGTCTCAAAGAGGATGAAATATTTCAACTTACTGGAACTTCTGAAAACCCGAGTTTTAAGTGCTATAACTCAAGTTTTATCAAAACTCTTAATAAAACTCGAGTTTCAACAAAAGTTATGATATTTCTACTTTGAAAATTCTTCAATAACTCGAGTTATGAAGAAGCAAAACACGAGTTTCACTTTCTGATATTTACGCAGCGTGTCAAGCACTTTATACTGATCCCAAAATCTTTCCCTTTTCATGCAACGCTTATTTGAATCTTACCTACCATCATAAATGTTTATCTGCTTTACTTATTAGCAGGAAATGAAGTTCTAATTGCCTAAACAAAAAGAGATTCAATGGACAAAATCTCAAAATTTCATCCTACCTATTGTCAGAAGCACTCAGAAGCATTCAATGTGGGAAGGTGAATGACGATGAAGAGTCTAATGGAAACATAAATGTCTCTAACGAACATTTAATTCTCCTCACCTATAAAAGACAAAGCATTCAAGTTACCAAAGATAAAGAACGCATATACAAGAAAGAAAATTCATTACGCTTCAGCTACCTCCTCTGTTTTTCATATTCTCATTTAAGAGCTTCAGTGATTATCATTAAATTCTCAGAAAGGAGAATATACTGATTCATTTATTGTTCATTTATTGATTCTGTGAGAGTTACTCAAGGTTGGAGAATCTTGAGTTGGTTAAGACACGAGCAAAAGTGTCTGAGGGATAGTTTGAGTTAGGAAGGGGGAGATTCCTTCTTCTGTTAGCTTGTAATCTTCAGAGATTAATGGATTGAAAAAGCTCAGAGGGTTTTGAGGACTGGACGTAGGTCAGGAGGACCGAACCAGGATAAATTTTTGTGTCACTTTCTTTCATACTCTATTTTAAAGTTCAAAGTTTGCGAAAATTTTTATTAGACCAATTCACCCACCTCTTGGTCAAATCCGATCCTAACACAAGGATGAGCATAATAATATACGCTATCAAGCCCATTGGAGCAATAGTCCCAAGAAGTGTTTTTCCAAATAAATTGATTCTTAGGGATTATATAACGTTTGGCTCTCTTGAGTAAAGAAAAGTGAAAGTAAGGTTAGATAGGGACTAGATAAAATAGCAAAAATTCTAAGGAGGCCATATGTGCTTGACACCTTGAGTAGTGGATATTGAGTGTTATTTGTCTATAAGTTTCAATTATATTTACAAGGTTTTCATCATATTTTTTGGCTCATTTTTTGTCATAACTGTGCTTAATTAAAAGCGGGAGTCTTTGTTTTTAATTAGCGTAATTTAGGGTAAAATTGCCATTCGAATTAATTCTAGGACAATTGATACTTTAAATTATTGCTATTTATTTTAGGGCACTTTAGCTTAGAGTCGAAAGTAAAGAACATTACACACACACACACATGTGGGAGAAGACAACATTGGAAGAGTTCACTGCAGCTAAGTACTGGTTTCACCACGGCGAACTAAGAAGACCAAAGAGTGAGACCTCTGGATAGTTTTACCGCGGTGAACACCTTCACATCAACAACCCGAATCCAACCCTTTTTTGGGAAAAATAACCTACCCTTTTGTACAAACCAATCCAAAATCATCCAATACAGAAAGAGAACCCTATTTAGGGTAAGTTTTGTCAATTTAGGGAGGAGCACCCCATACCCAACCTCCATGTTCACCCACACATACTCTCCTCTCATCTTTTCTCTCATCCAACTGTAATTCCTTCCATTTTTACTGTCACACACACCATTCCAATGGGGAGTTTAGATTCTTCTCAAGTTGAGATGCTTCATCCTTCCATGAGTGGCTAGGCACTTCTCTTCCTCTTGAAGATGGATAAAGGGCTTGAGTTCAATGGGCTTAAAGGGAAGTAGCTTAATCTCCATTTTAGTTATAGATCTATGAATTTCTAAGTTTATGATTTGTAATTTGTGGCTGAAATATTTTATTATAATTGTAATTAAATAAGATTATCTTATGTTTAGTTTGTTGGTCCTTAAAGTGTGCTTGATTATGAAGTCTCCTTTATCTATTCATTGCAATCATATCACTTCTCTCTTATTTGGCCTAGTTGTACTTTACTCTAGGTTGGTTTATGCTTACATTGGATCTTTACACTGATCAATCTCACTACATACACTAAGTATACTTAATAGGATTTCATTCAATGGAGTTTATTGAGTAAAGTCCTAGATTCAATGAGTTATTGAGGTTTTTCATCAAGAAACTTAGTGAATTTCTACTCCATCTAACTATTTTGAACTTTGATAGCCTAAAACCAGTTTCAAGAGAAACTTAATCTCATTTAGACACCTCTTTATTTTCCCAAAAATTCAAAAAGAAGTACATTTGTATATATTTTTTAGTCAATTTAATGTTTGAAAACCAAAACCCCCTCTTTAATTCAATTTTGCATTTATGACATTATAGTTAACTTAGGACCATAGTTGAAGGCTCCAATTAAGTGAACGACCCAAGGTTGCACCTATAGTGCAATCCTTGGTTAAATGAGAGAACCTAGAGCTTCAACTATTTTGCATCTATGGTGTTTTGGAAGTCAAGAATGAGAGAACCTAGAGCTTCTAGTGAGAGAACGTGAAGAGAAGCTCAAATTGGAAGAGGTTAGCTTCAAAATCCAATTGTAGTAGTGTTAGGGAGCTTGTTGGTGAATTCCTTTTTTTTTTAATTTTGAATTACCCCTAACTGAGTATCAGACCTAGCTCTGCACAAATACAATCTATATATTACATATCAAGGATGATAAAAATGAGGATAGAGTTTAATGGTAAAATTTCTCTTTGCTAAAAAGAAGATACGGGTACGATTCCCGCTATCCACCTTGTGAAACAACCCTTTTTACTAAACAAAGCTTTTAACTTAATTAACAATTATTAAACAAATAACCAGGGTTATTGACAATTTTTTTTTTCAAAAACTTTAAATCACATATTCCGTATTAATACATTAGGATCCAGGGCACAACATCGCCCACAAATCCATACATAAGACCAATTTTAATTATAGGTCTAGTTTCATCGTAGAATCATAAAAATGAAAATAAAGCATGCAAGTCCTCTAAGTCTGGCAATATACCCTTCTCGAAAATATCCAATACAACTGATATGCCTACAGTGATAGTTACTATCAAACTGTTGGCTCCTTCCCTTTAAGCCTCAAACCACTAAATTCCTCTCCTGAAAAATGGTAAACAACGATAGGGTGAGACATAAAGTCCCAGTAACCAATAATCAATTCACAGAATATACAGTACGGGATTATAAGTCAATGAAGCAGTGCTAATATATAATATTCAAACAAAATTATTGTTCCCCATCCAATTATATTTCACAAGTGATCCCTCCATCCAACTTCTCCATATTACTCCATGACATGGATCCGGCTTAATGTGCTGATCAACTTGGC
>QFDD01004625.1:0-19727 GCA_006871305.1 Vachellia collinsii | reverse complement strand
ACAGCTTCTTTGTTTGAAGATAAGGTAAGGCCATCTATATCTTTCCACAGGAGATGCTCGTGTTCAGTCAAAGCTGCAGGATTCTTTACCACTTGTGAGCCACTCTTTGGGACCTTACTTATGCGAATCACTTTCCCAATCTACACAGACAACAAGACGAGCCCAATAGAGAGAAAAGAACGTTCAGTGCCTCATAATAATTTCTCATATTCCACATTCCACATAGGACAATTATGTTTTCAAATAATTCACATTATTGATTATTAACAATTAAAAGAATAAAAAAAGACTTATCTCCATAACTATGTTGATTCCCATTTAGTGTGACATTAAAGGGGGAAAAAAGAGAAAATGAAAGTTGAAACGCACAAAAGCAGGAGAAAATCCAGTGTAGGCTAGAACAAGATTTGCAGCTCCTTCGCCTCTGTAAACCCAGTCAGCTGCATCTTCTTCCCCTAAAGTTAACTCCATCAACTGATAAATCTGGTTTTGCCTAAACATCCATACCATTTCATCAAATTCTGGACACGGGCACTTCAAAAAAGAACGATTCAAAAGGAAATTACAATATCAAATAGAACTCAACAGGAGGGGGGAAATGAGTTAAGCTAGATACAGGAGTAAAATAGAACAGAAACTCTAACTTTAGGGAGAAAGAAATCAGTATATAATTGACTCATTATAATTAAAACCAATCACATGCCATACTAACACAGATTTTGAGATGATTTCAAAGAGAACGGATAGATTAGAAAATAATTGTACACTCAAAAGATATTCTGCATTATTTTGCGGTTTGCGAGTCAAAATCACAAGCCAGCACACTGTTATTTGTTTCAGCTAGCACAGATTGGTATGCTACAAACGTCACTGGATCTCAGCAGATGAAAGGAGGGAGGAATAAGAGAAAGGCACCTGAGATGGGACGAATGCAAGCTAAGTAGAGGTCACAAACTGCGCAAGCTGGTGGGTGAGGAAGCCAAACTAGGTCTGCAAGCATTGTTGAACAGGAAAGTTTATGTTGTTCAAACCGTAATAAACAGGCAAGCCAACTCGTACTGTTTAAACGGGTACAAGCTAGCCCATTTGGAACAGCACAAAGATTGAGGATAGAAAATTAGCAGATGAATATCGTCAAGTCATAAATTAAATGATCATGAAACCAAAAGTTAAGCCTCAAGCATACTATTGAGCTAATTTAACGATAATCCAAATCATATCCGTCTAGCACCTAATATAAGCATACGCAACATTAATCAACCAAGTGCCTTAAACGACAAATTTGTTTTAAAGTCATCTATGCTTTTTCTTGTATCCTACAAGATTCAAAAACCCAACGGGATTTTATGTGTGTGCCTAATCTTTATCAATAAGGCAGAGATGCAACATTTATCGACGGTGGAGGCCAAAAGGACAGTGAACAACGAGAGGCAGAGATGAAGGCACAGTCAGATAGACGCCAACAACTAATAGGGGAGTGAAGAACGACAGGCAGAGGGCAGAGGGCGGTGAGAGGTAAAGGTGGCAGCGTGGAGAGAGTAGTGAGCAAAGAGGCAGAGTCGCAAAGACAATCGAAGTATCAAACTGGAAGAAGAGACAAGAGGGAGGGTGAGAAAGGGAGGGTGGGCAAGGTCGATGATGTTGAGCTCAAGGTTGAAAGTGGACTGCAGCTAAGAGTGGAAACAGGCCAGGCAGAATATGTTCTGCGTGTACAATTATTTTCTTTTGCGTGTACAATTATTTTCTAATCTATTTGTGCTCTTCGAAATCATCTTAAAATGTGTTAGAATGACATGTGATTGGTTTTAATAATAATGAGTACATTATATGCTGATATCTCTCTCTAAAGTTAGGGTTTATGTTCTGTTTTACTCCTGTATCTTGCTGCACTTATTTCCCCCCTCCTGTTTTCATTGCCTCTTTGACTTTTACATCAGCTACTGCAACTGATTTATATTGAGTTCTATTAGTTCTATTAGGTGTTGTAATTTCCTTTTGAATTGTTCTTTTTTAAAGCAACCCCTATACAGAATTTGATGAAATGGTATGGATGTTAAGGCAAAACCAGATTTATCGGTTGATGGAGTTAAATTTAAGGGCAGAAAATGCATCTGACTAAGTTTACAGAGGCTAAAAAAAGGATGGTGAACTACGAGAGGCAAAGATGAAGGCACAATGAGACAGAAGCAAACGGCTAACAGGGGAGTAAAGAACAACAGGTAGAGGGCAAAGGGTGGCAAGAGGTAAAGGTGGTGACGCAAAGAGATTAGTGAGCCGAGAGGTAGAGTCACAGAGACAATCAAAGTATCGAACTAGAAGAAGAGACAAGAGGATAGGTGAGGGACGTGATGTGGGCAAGGCAGGCGACATCATGCTCTCGGGTGAAGAGGTGGATTGCGACTTTTAACTTAGTACAAGTAGGGGTGAAAGCAGGCCGAATCTATTTTATGTGATCCAGGCTATGCCACAGGCCTTTTTTTAAGGCCTAAGCCTGGTCTGTATGAGGCCTGTGAAAAAGCCTATTCAAGCAACCATCACAGGACACATCAGAACGATTGCGATAAAACAAACAAAAATTGAGACCTAAAAATATCCAGTAGCAAGTACAAAAATTGATTTGCAACTTGCATAAGTTTCATTTGTACTAAGCATTAAAAATTATCAAATTGGTACTAAGCAGAGTGCAACATGAAGAAGCATTAAAAATTATCGAATTGTACTAAGCACTAAAATGTAACTTTTCTCAATTCTCATTTTTCCTCCCAGACAACCAATATGTTTCATTTGTAATTCAAACATAATAAAGGTTGATAAATTGAACAGATACCCAAAATTGAAATAATCATCCCATCTACTTGATAAATTAGGGATACATTGAACCAAAAAAATAAAAACAAGACGACGGAGGGCGATAGTGAAAACAGTAGGACGTAAGCAAGTGTTCTTGATCCTCAGAACAAAAGAGAGAAGGGTACCTCGAAGCAAGGCAAAAGATGACGACTCTGCGAAAGGCGACGAACAACAGCAAAAGGCTTGAAGCTCGATTGCGACAGATGACGGCGACGTCAATGAAGCTCAAAGGGGACTATGGCATGCAATTCTAGTAGTCCACGGTGACGCCAATGGACCAGTCGTAGCGGCTGGAAGTAGAAGCAATGAAGCAAATGGATGAAAAACCTAGGCATTGGAATGTTGAAATGGAATGATAGGTTGCTTGTTTTGTGAAGGCTATGGTTTGTGACTTTGGTGGAGGCTAGAAGCAGAAGCAATGAAGCAAATGGAAGGTTAACCTAGGGTGGAACTATAGAAGTAGAATAATTATTAAAAATTGTAAATAAAATGATTTTATAATTATATGAAATGCATAATAGATGACAATGAAATGTATTGATATAGTGGTAAGATCATCAATTTAAAGTCATGGGTTCTGGTTTCAACACTTCTACAACTTCTTTTGTCATATTTTTAATACTAAAAAAAAAAAAAAAAAGCTCAGACCATCTAACAGGCCACAAAAGGCCTCTCAATGAGCTAAGGCCTAACCTATTTCCAACCCTAAGTACAAGCCAATAGACAATGTTAGATACACTACTACTTTTGAAAGTTTTAGAGTAAGTCAACTGATTTTTTATTAAGAAGGTAGTTGCTAGTTGAGAAATTATCTTTGATCAATTACTGAATAATGTAGTATTGGTAAAATTATCGCTCTTGTTAGCATAGTATGATTCTTGACAAGGACTAAAGTTAAGAACTTATCATATTGAGAGAGCCCCCGGGGGGGATATCCTCCAACAATTTTGTTTCACGTCCTATACAAACTTGATGGACGATGCAATGCAATTCCTAGAGTGTACTGAGGGTATGTTTGAGAACAGCTTTTAAAAAGTGATTCCACACAATTTGAGGTGAATATGTGAGAGAGTTTGTTTTGACTTGTGTGAAAGTGCTTTTCAGAAGTTGTTGCCAAACATGCTTTGAGTTTAGAATGCTACCAACCATGTTATCAACCGAGAAAATGGAAAGAAGAACTACTCCCTAGTTACGTTTATAAATAGATCGATTCTTTAATTAAAATAAATCTTGTATTTAAGTTTGGAGAGGGGTGTTTGATTGTATGTGGCGTTAGGACTGCACAATGACCAAGTTAGGCATCAACTCGAATTTCAGTCTCAAAGCAAGACCGGATTGGTCTTTGTGGTCCGAGGACCAATCCAATCCAACCAAGCCCAAGACCAAGACTTGGTTAGACTTGATCTATTGGGTTGTTAGATTGGTCCAGGTCCTTTGTTTTTTTTTTTTTTTTGTTTCTTTTTTCACTAAAACTTGAAGCTTCTATGAAAGGCCTATTTTACTGAAAAGCTTGGTCCAGACTGATGAAGCTTGATGAAAGGCCTAATTTTTTTCTTTGCCAACTGAAAGGCCTATTTTACTGAAACTGGTCTGGGTTTGTATTTTTTTTCCTTCTACTAAAAAAGAGATAAAGAATAGTGACAGAAAATTAGAGCAAGAAAATTAAAAATGTGACAGTAAATTACAACATAATTGAAGTGAAGCAGACTAATAAGGATGACTTTGATCATCCTTAGAGCAAGAATCTGTCAGTAATCAAGGGACTATTAAACAGAATAATTGAAGCACACAAGTTCTGATAATAAGCATAACTTTGATCAAAACTGAAAGCAAAAATCATCATCGATCAGTTTCTTCAATAAAAACATATGTATACTTAATAAATTCAACAATAATAAAAAAAAAACAAAACTGTCCACTACAATATATATATTCTTCATGCACCGAAAGGAAATTCTTACCCACATACACACTCTGAAAATTTCTGCTCTATCTACAAATTCTTACCCACATACAGACCCTGAAAAAAATATCAATATCTTTGCTCTTCATCTATAAACATGTCTAGCTAGTAGCCTAGTACATTCGACAAGTAGTATCTCATCGCATCCTCAAGCACATTCCAGCATAATGTTTTTAAATAATGAATAAAAACACTTGCATACGCCCCATCTAGCAACTAAAAATGGTTTACTTTATCTTCCTAATTAACTTCCAGAACACAATGAGTTATTCCTTTACAAAGAATTTTTTTTATTCATACTTTTAAGTCTCTTGCAGTTACCGGTTAGGAACAGAAACCCAAATCAACCCAAAACTATGAAATAACTTACCTTATGTTCAGTTAGCCGTTAGGAACAGAAACCCAAAACTATGAATCAACTCTAACTTTCCCCTTAGTGTTCTCTAGCTGCATAAACGATCACCAGATAACTTAAATAAACGGACCAAATCCAAAAAGAAGTGAAGAGAGGGTCTACTGTTTTCGAGGAAAGCAGAAAAACAGGCAGAACCACGACCTGTGCCCTGTCCACCTAAGCAGCTCGACGGAACCCACGACTTCGAAGACGCAAGCCGACGAATGGGTTTGAGAACCCGCAAGCAGTGATGCAGAGGACCCTCTCTTCACTACGACGACTGGGATGAGGCAGGAGGAGACGCAAGTCGGCAGCAAGGGACTACTGGGTTTGAAGAGCATTGGATCGGATTTAGCTGTTCCAGTTTCACAGAAAGGGAAACCATATTAATATATATTATAACAAAATTTAAAATAAATTTAAAGGAAAATTAAAGTGAAATATTTGTAAAAAATATTATTTATTAACAAAGATCATAAAAATTCAAAGCATTTAGAAGAATTAAAAGTTAAAATAAAAATTTAAAAGTACGTTCATAGTCAAATTTCTACGTTCTCTTATGCACTCATAATTTTTTAAACAAAAAATGAAAACTAAAATAACCCATCATATTTCTTACCTTTTTCTATTTTTAACCCAAATTCATATTTGTATCATCTAATTCCTAATATGAATATTTATATATTTATATCATTAATTTCTTAACCTGATTTATATTGTAAGCACTAGTTATAATTTTTTTAATTTTATTACCATTACATGATTTTTTTAAATAAATCACATGTATACCTTCTAAAATAAAAAAAATTATTTTTTTTAAAATAGTGTAAATTTTATCTTGACTTTCTAGAATATACAAACTTTTTTCATCATATATAATAAATTATAAAGGATCTCCGATTTTATTAAAATTATATAACTTTATTTTAAATTAAAATATCTATGCCAGTTTTAAAAATTGAGGAAGATTTTGTTTAATAGTGAAATTTAAAAATTCTTATTTGTTTTTAAAATATAACGTAGAAAGAAAGTACGGGTGAATGTAGAAAGTTGTGGAAAGACAATTTCATATTTTAAAATTTGATCTTTTTAAATAAATACGATTTTTATGGTCATTCTCACTAAATATTATTTCCTACACATCCTTTAATCCAATTCTTCCTAAATTTAACCAAACGGCGTTGGATAGGCTACATGGTTTGATAAGTGACCAGATTTGCTCTCAGGTGAGGTCGTGTTGGACAGGTTTCTTATGTGTGTAGCCATATGTGGCATTGTGGTATTTTAAATAAGTATATAAAAAAATTTTTGTGTTATAAAACACAAAAACACTTATGAGAGCTCAAATACATGCTAAACATCTATAGATGATCAATGTTTTGATTGTGATGGAGGTGAGTAACCTATTGTACAAGTTTTTTCCCTTTTTATTATTTCCCTTACTAGCTAGAGTAGCTTTTAAGAATCGTCTGCACGACTTGATGCCATGTCATCGAATAATTGATGCTAGTATTTAAACCACTTGCTTTCCGTTCCATTCTAAGTTTGCCCAAAATGCAACTTTTAAAAAGTGTTTTTTCCACAAGCCAAAACAAACTCTTCTCATAGACCATTGTATGGGAATTTACTTTAATTTGCTGTGAAGATTGATTAGGACATTAATGTAGCAGTTAATTAGGAAGGGAGAGGGGAATAAGAATTGATGTTACGAAATGCTTAGCTTCCTGTTGGGCAATGTAATGGAACCACATTCTCCAGCGAAAGAGTGAATGCTCATCCCTGCATTTTTAGAATGGGATTCCACAACGAACACAGCACAGCCAAAGGATTGAGACTTTTCTGGACAGAAGGCTCTTTAATTGTGCGCTCCATTGTGTTCTAGCATCGTTGACGGAATCGTCCTTTGTAACAATATTTTAATAATCTCTAACAGAAATTAACAATAAAGCTATGAACAACATATTTTACATACTTTGTTTTAATATTCAGCTATCCATATTAAGAAGTAAATTATAGTTTAATAATACAAAATATGAATAGATTCGGTTTGTTTCCCACATGTCACGTAAAATATTGGAGATTTTGTCGCGTGTACATATGATATTTTACATTTATTCATGCTAGAGAAGAAAGGGTCCTTTTTTCTGGGTCCTTTTATTTTATTTTATTTTTTTGAGTCAGCAAGCTATTGCTTGAAGGCATGGATCCAATCCTTATAAGTGCCACCATAGGGCACCTCTCGTGTTGGCTTATGGCCCTTTTCTATATGTGTTTGTCGGATAAGAAAGAAAAGCAAGACCACACTCCCAATAAGTACAAAGCAAGGCTTGTTACTAAAGACCAATTTAGTACCTTGGAATTGATTTTGATAAATATAGATATAGAAATCGAAACGAATATGGAAATGGAGTATAAAATCATGTTTGGTATAAGTATAGAATTCAGGTAATAATTTTATTTAATTTTTATTTTTAAAATATTAAGTTACTAATATGCCATTGTAAGCAATATCCAAACCACCGTTAACCATCTCCCAAGATTTACAACCATCATCTGAAAAATCCAGAAATATTAAATCAAATACAGAAAAAATTTCCCTCAATCTATTGCAAGAAGATCTGTAAACATATGAACAATCTCTTTGGTCAAGCTTTGTTTCAAAATCAAAGGAGGAAGAAGATTTGATGATGGATGAAGAAGATGAAGCCGTCGAAGATCTAGCACCTTCTGGAGTCCGATGTTGTTAAAGAGGAGAGAGAAGTTTGAAAGATGAATGATACGATGGGGTGGCTGTCACTAACACCTTCTGGAGTTCACCATCGACATCATCTATTGCTGGAGAAGTCAGAGACAAAGGTGAGCTTCAATGGTGATTGGATGATGGACGATGAACCAAGATAAAGAAGGAGGAACCATCGTCATCTCCAAAGGCAGCCGCCATTGTTGCTAGAGGAGAGCCTTATCACAGTCGCTGCCATGGCCGGCGATTGGGTGAGACAAATTGAGATGGTGAGGTGAGACCAGGTGAAAGATGAAGAGGAAGAGGGTAAAAGAGAGAGGTGGAATTGCTGCCAGTGAAATTGTGGCCAATACTAACAACATTTTCTGGTCACTAGAGCAATAATCAAAGTTAGAGTTGACATGTGGACCATTTGCACCATTATGCGTGATTAACGATAAGGGCCCACAAAGAGAAAAGTAACGAACATTCTGCTTGATTAAAAGTGGTGGTATTTTTGTACCATTTTTAATAGTTGATAGGCATTATGCACCCAACAATAGTATTTCATGTCATATGCACATTTCAGAATAGTATATGGGTATTTTTACCCTTTCACCCTTACAAATAAGGCATACAATTGTGAAAGTCGTGCACTCCTCTTAAAAGATTAATTGGTTGACTTAGTCAAGCTCTTGAGTCGAATTTCTAGTCATTTTCAAACTGCACTTTTCTGTCCATGTTTATGTTTTTAACCTCCCTCCCTCAGTGTGTACAGTCTTAGTCTTGGTAATTAAAAATATATGGTTTAGGGTTGGTGATGTGAGGCAAACTATATAGTATGTATACATGGAGAGAGCAAAGCTTTTGGGTAAAGACATCATGTTTTTTACCATATTTAGCAGCGTATTCTTCACCCAAGTATTGTTTTGTTCAATATATAGTTTGTTTTCCTCAATTACCTCAACGAAATTCATTCTCTTGAAGATATGGTGATCATATTTTTACAATTCATTCGAATAAGGCTTGTATCTCATTCGAATGCAAAACTTACTTTCAACTTATTCGAATGGGGTGTGAAGATAATTAACACATGATTTAACAATTCATTCAAAAAAGACATATATCTTATTTGAATGCAAAGCTTATTTTCAACTTATCCATAACACAAGATTTAACAATTCAGTCAAATGAGACGTCTATCTCATTCAAATGCAAAACTTATTTTCAGCTCATCTAATGGGATGTGAATATAATTAACACAGGATTTAACAATTCATTTGAATGAGACATCTATCTCATTCAAATGCAAAATTTATTTTCAACTCATCCATAACCGAAGATTTAACAATTCATTCGAATAAGCCACCAATCTCATTCGAATGAAAATCTTATTTTCCAAGACATGGCTCTCAAATTTTAAACTTCATTTAAATAAGTTATGTTGCTCATTCAAATGAATGTTTAAAAACTGTAAGATCTACATATTTCATTCGATTGAAAACAACACATCAGCAATTTTTTTCCGTATTTACAACTTCCTCAAGAACCAACCCAACATTCCAAATATACAAAACAAGAATATGAGTGCTGGTCAAACAAAACTCTAAAGAAGATTAGGGCCTTCACAAAGATTGACACACAAGTAAAAATCTGAAACTAATGACAAACCCTTCCTCTTCCACCTTTAGTTCATAGCCCGTGAAAGAGAGGAAGAAAAAAAAAAGGAACACTGGGAGGGTACAAAGAGAGAGAAGCATGAGAGAGAGGAAGGGAAAAAAACATGTTCATGACAAACTTACAACACTGCCTCCTCCACTGCACTTGACATCGAGAGAGATGACTACTCTAATGGAATTGAACTAAAGACGGATGGGAGAAATTGTGACTACAAATGAGTGGCACACCAGTAAGATTGAGAGAGATTTAGAAACACATCTACACGATTGGGGGAGAGTGAGAGTGAACTGGTCGAACAAATGGGGGAGAAAGTGAGAGCGTGGTCGAAGAAATGACTGTCAAGATTGGAGGGCACAGCGGAATATTAAAATTTTTCCAATCCCTTCCTTAGATCTGTTGAAGGTATTTAAGTCATGTAGTTAAGAAGCATACCTTTCTTGGAACGTTTTATTTTTCTTCCTCATTTAGTTTCAAGAAGCCAATAGCTATGATCAGCTTTCTCTACCAGTGTCCACACAAACAGCTTTTCAACACGAAACATCTAATTCTAGGATCAACTCTCTAATCTCCTTTTCCCTCTCAGTTTTCTCTCCTTTTCCCCCATTTGTCCAACCAGCTATGGATTAGTTCATACGATATATCCTTCATGTATCATAGAAGAAATAATTAAATAACCCCTATATTTCCAAGAAGCAGCAAAGCATTATTTTGGGATAGTAACTCAATACCGAATGTTTATTAGATGTTATCCAACAATAGCAGAGATTACCCAAATAAATTTTATCCTCCAATCAATCTTATCAGGCTTGGGACTACTAGGAAGCCTATAGACTATGATGAAGAAGATAAAGAAGACATAGAGACATAAGAAGATTTTCAGCATAAAGTGTCTACAATAAGAGCACAAGTGATAAATATAATATTTCAAGAACTAAATAGAACAATAGCAGCACCAGATGAGACTTAATGGATGTATTTTGCTGGATTGACTACACTAATTTTCACAATAGGAAAAAATATTAAAAATAAGAGAGTATTTGATCAATGGTATGACAGGATAAAGACTAAAAAGATGGACAGCTCAGAAAGAACAAAGAAGAGGATATGTAAAGTACTATCAGATTATGCAAATCATATCTGCCAGTATTGTGAAGAAAGAGAAAAAGGCAGAAAAAGATTATAAAGATCCTATTATAGACCTCTACAAAATATGATCATGTTACAGTATTCTGCCGATAAATAATAACCTACCGATAGTGAAGTTGCTGATAGAATAATAATAACAAAATGACAAAAGAATCTTTGAATTTTCAAAAAAGCATAAGCATAAATCTAAAATGTAATAATGTGGGAGATCTCGATAATATCTTTGTATAAAAAAGGACAGATATCCTTCTATCACCCGGATTATTTTCAGTCAATCACAATGCTTGTTATAAGTATTTATACCTATCTCTTAGTGTCTTCATGTGGTATCAGAGCTTTAGGATAAAGGATAATATGAATTCCTTGATCCCTTATCTATTGAAATTGTTATTATCTGTTTGTTTGTGTTGATGCCTATACCCCCTAGAGCTTTAGAAATTAGAAAAGAAATAAAAAATTTAAAGAAAATAGAAACTATTTGCAAAACCTATAAATCTAGATATAGAAGTAATAGGAAAAATCTGAGAATTAATAAGATATTTAAAAGAAGAACTAAAAGATTTATCAATATGAATATTATAAAAATAATGGAACCTAGAATATATGGAATAGAAAATAATAAGTTGCCAACATATTCTTATATTCAAGATGATTGTATGTTAGTACCCTTTATAGTAGGAGGAGAAGTAGATAGTATTTTTAATCAAATTAATTGGACTATCTGTTGAAACAATTAGGAAGTTATATAAATATAAATATAGAAGATTCATTAAAGGTATTTACAATAGAACAAATAATTAAAAAAATTACCCGAAGACATAAAATCATTAATAGAAAAAGAGCATCCTAAAGAAAGAATAAAAAGATTAATAGAAATTTCTAAACCAATAGAACAAAAGATATATGAGATGAACATTGAGTTAAATAATATAAAAGGAAATATTAATCAAATAATGAATGCATTAGGAATAAAATCCAATATAGAACCCATAAGAAATAATCCTCAAATAAATATGATGAGAATAAGAAAAATAGAAATTGAAGAAAATGCAGCAAGAGATAGAATAAATTCGCAAACAATGTATGAAAATATAAAACAAATAAGAGTAATCACAGAAGGATTCAATAAAGGACAAAAAGTAGTAAATAAGAATTTGTAGACAATATTTGAAGAAATATAGAAACTGAAAATAAAAAGGAAAAAAGATAAAGAAGGGGAAAGTCAGATAACATTAAAGGTAAAACACGAAGTAAAGAAATTGAACAAAAAATAAGTCAAAAAGAAAATAATAGAATAACAGATATAACATGTCAAATAGGAACATATACTAATGATTTATTTGTATCTTTATAAATTGAATCCAAGATCTATCTTTTTAAATCAAGATTTAATCTATACTTATAAATTAAATCCAAGATTTAATCTAACTTTTAAAACAAATCCAAGATTTATCCTCTGTTAGAGAAATACAAGATAATATATCACTTTTGTATATAATATATATACACATCTATATATGCAATATATATACACGATATATATATTATTCTGAATTTATATATATTTATCCTCCCTAGAATATTCATTTAATCTAGACATATCTTATATTTAATAAATATGGACATTTAAGCTCTTGTTGGATGATTTTGTGTATGACCCCTGTAGGCCCATATGAAGTTGGCAATAGGCCAATGACTATACTAACCTACAAGCAGCTTCTAACAAGATATTATGACTACTCAATTCATATAATGATATATAAACAGTTACAACTTACCATACAACTATATCACGTCTCCTTCGTCACATGATATTTTGGTCAAGGATGAGGCATAGAGATTGTCATCCTCTTACTTCTAACCATTGCTTTCTCGATTCCTAAGTAGTTTAACTACAAAGATTGAACTTTATTTCCATCACAGTATGATCATACATTTCTCATATTCATTCATCGAGGAGCTAGCAATACCTCTCTATTAATGTGAGGGACAAATCCTACATTAACCATTCATATTTCTCTGCACGAAATCCACTAAGTTTGAGCATAGTCTTTATAATCACTCGATCAAAAGTGACTTTTGACTAGGTCAAAGCTGAGCGACTCTTATGTAGGAATTCATGATGATCTTAAGTCAAAGAGTGTAACAACATTTTTTTTCTTTAAGACTGGTTACTTAATACCATATTAATACCACAATAATCTCACTACAAAGTTAATTGTTCTTTCAAAAGAAAACATTTAACAAAACTTAATTCAAAATTATGGGCCCATACTCATATTACCATAACATCAATCAAAGACCTCTTGCCTTACAATAGCAATTCCAAAATAGTAAGGCAAATGTATGAACGTTAGGGTATCCCAAAACATAAGTCTTATAGTGACAATATACATCTACCAGCACATAAACTTAAGGAAGAGGCTATACAACAATGATAACAAACTAAGCTCCCGATGCCTTCCTGAAGAAGCTACTCAAGAATTATCACCTAAAAAATGTTAAATCAACGAGATGAGGCAAAAGTTTCAGTAACCAACCAACCTACTTACTAGGCATACAAGTAAGTACTCGAGAGGTGTCAAATGGGACAGATATGAAATTATCAAATTCCCACATACATTTATAATTCACATGTATAGTACATAAACATATATCAAAGTCCACTAAATTTCTTTCTACTTTTCCTTGTCTCCTCTAACTAAATCCATGGGTTAATACTAACCCATATGGCTGGTAGTTAACTCATAAGTTCACTGATCAATTGATATGGACTGGTCAGATCCACAGAGTACAAGATCGAACAATGGGTTCCCCCTCTAGTGCACTAGTGGGGTGTCAAGACCCTATGATAATCAAAAGGCTAAAAGACCAACCAATAAACACCTGGAGGCCTACCACATTATCTCCTCAAATGTACAAGATTCACCCCTTATCTCCTTCGTAATATACTCCCTTCAAGTCAGCAGCTATCACTCCCTCTTAAATTGATATTTGCCATATTTAACTATATACATACACAATTCATATCACAATTTTATAATAATCCACATTTTATTTCTAATACATTGCATAACTTCATATATTTATTTCTCAACAAGTCAAATCCTATATGACAAGTTTATAACAACGTAATATTTACAATAATATAATTCCATAGCTTCGAAGCATTTCAATACTCTATTAAGTGCAACAATCACTCATAAACATGTTATAAGCATGCATAATAAGTGGAAGTTTATTATCTTCCACCAAAGCAAATGTAAATACCAAAATAATCCAAAATTCAAAGCTGTAGTCACCGAAATACAATCAATATACACAATTAATTTCATTATATATTAATATATGGCTAACCAAAACAATATTATAAAAATTTACAAAAAAGAAAAATTCACTCCCTCTCAGAACTTTAATTACTCTAACAATTCTCCACATATAATCACAACTCAATTTCTTTATCCCAATCTATTCAAAAAAACCAAATTCTAACTCTTTTCAATTCCTCCAAAAAATTTTAAGATTCATGATCATCATGAACCTCAAAACCATTCTACAGAAAAAAAAATCAATATAGGCTCTAATACACTAAAATAATTTATAAAACTCCAATTTAAAATGGTACAAATATCATATAAGTCTCAAATGATAAACTGATTAACAAAGGAATTTATTTAAAATTTTCAAAGAGGCCAATAGAAAAAACTAAACTGATCATAATTTAACTCTACAATCCTATAATAATCTATTATCAAAACTCAATACTTGGTTCACACCCTAAACCAAAAACTTACTCTAGTTCTCGAATAAATTACACTATTAGATTGATCTAAATAAGTAGAATAATTTTCACAAAAGATGTTTAGTGATTAATAGTAGTTTTACTTACCCAAATCGGCTTCAAAGTTTCAACAATGGCTTACGGGTGAGACTAAGGGAGAGCAACGAGCAGACAGGGCTGCCATGTGGGGCAACTTGTGCCCTACTTGTGAAGGGTTCCACGGGTACCAATCAAAATAGGTAGGTTGGTATGGATAATGGGTTACTTGTACTAGCAACCCCATTTTTTACCTCCCCTAGATAGTTTACAATTTGTAGCACACACACAGTTGGGAGAATGCAACAAAACAGTAGCATTTCAGGAGCGAAACAGCAATGAAAAAAATAGCATTTTAGCACCAATGAATACTAAGATAGATGGCTTCAAAGTTCATATATCAATTCACATTTAAGCAGCATTTCAAATTCAATTACATCTAAACATCACAGCAGCATCACATTAACATTATAGCAGCATTTTAAATTACTAAATACCCATAACAACATTTGAAAATAGAATGATTCTCAACAAATTCACAAATTCAAAGAGGAACCAATAATCAAGTTCAACTTGTCTAATGCATGATAGGGTTCAAGTTCAACATGTCTGATTGAATCCGATATGGTAAAAATCAAGTGATCCCCACAAATTCTCAAACAACACCCAACAATGAATGATTAAGAAAGGAATAGTAAATTTAAGGCTTTGGATAACTAGAGAACTTGCGACAGAGCGACGGAGTGAAGGATGGATAAATCTACTATGAGTGCGACGCTAGCATCTAGGTTCTAGAAGGAAAGGAATCTCGACAGAGTAAAGGATGGCTAGGGCGACAAGTGCATGAGGGACGATGATGACTAGAGGACGCGAGTTTCGACTCTCAACTGTCACCGCAACGAGCCAACTAGGTATACAAGCAACTCTCTCTAGAGGTGGAGATATCAACTATGGAGGCAGGGTTTCACAAGGGGGTATGAGCAGGCTGGGAAGGAAAGGAGTCCAAAGTGGAGTGAGTGAGACACGGAGGCTAACGCCTAATTGGCTGAGTATTGGAGAGTTTTTTTTTATTTTAAACGGGGTATACAAGCGGGCACAGGCACCCCGTGGGTGAACCCGTGCCCCGCCTTGTGAAAGCATCACCCCGCTCGTTTTGGACCAGCCCATCACGAGTCCAAATTGGGCAGGTTTGAACGGGCATTTTTTGATGGGTCGGGTGCAGATTTGCGGCTTTCGGATTGTTTGCTTACCCCTAGGTGTGACCAACCGTGATGATAAAGAACCAAAAAGAAGAAGCAGAATAATTTTGCCTCGCTCTCTCTCTCTCTAACCTAAACGATTTGGCTAAAATTACGCAACAAGGAACAAGGCCTATGGGGGAAATTACAATAAAGTACCCCGTGTCTCCCACTTTCCCTTTTTTTTTTCTTTTTTTAATCTTAGGGAAAATGATCATAAAGTAGCTTGTGAATTTTATAAACCCATTGATGACATGAATTTGGTAAATGAAGAATTGGTATTTGTAAGCGTCTTGGGTTTTGCATAGTTGTGGAAAAAGATAAAAATGCCCTTAAACATTTGAAAAGGCAAAGTCTTCTTTGACAAAAAGGATTGAAGCTTTCTCTCTCTTTGACAGGAATGACAACATATAATTCATCGTATTGATAACTATTCTTGATCTATTAACAACTTTATATATGGTATTGATAAATTCACTTAAGTTATTGACAATACCTGAACTAATCAAACCCTGATGTTATTGTTTCGTTTGTTGACATTTACGAATAGCATATTGACAACTCTAACATTATTAATGACAAGTTTTGTTTTCTTTCTCACAATATGTACTTTATCTTGCTATATCCTTCAACAAAGTAACGTATTAACAATTGTTCTTGGTCCATTGACAACTCTATATATGTTATTAACAGGTTCATTTAACCTATTGATAACTTTTAATCACAATTACAGACTTATAAGATAAAGATATGTAGGTAGAAGATAAAAATATGATGTGTCTATTTCTTGGACTATATTATTTGGTGGACGTGTGATGACAAGCCTCATGTAATTAATTGATAAAACAATGTTCCAAGCAATTGTTAATACCATATATAAAGTTGTCATTAATTACGGTAGAGTTGTCAATATGCTATTCGTAGTTGTCAATGAACAAAACAACAACATCAATGTGTGATCAGTTCAAGTGTTGTCAATAGCTTAAGTGAACATGTCAATACCATATATAAAGTTGTCATTGGACCAAGAACTGTTGTCAATATTGTGAAGTATATGTTGTCATTTCTGTTAGAGAGATAGAGAAACCTTTAATCATTTCTGTCAGAGAAAGCTTTTCTTTTTCAAATGTTTGAGGCCATTTATGTCTTTTCCCACAAATATACAAAACTCAAAATACTAACAAATACCAATTCGTCATTTACCAAATTCATGTCATCAAATGGGGTTTATGAAATTCACAAGCTACTTTCTAGTCATTTTCCCTTAATCTTATTATATATATTTTTATGAAATATATTTGAGTAAATCCATGTTACTCAAATAACCCAAATGATAAATTTAAATTATCATGAAACAATTATTTCCAATGATACTTAATTTTAGAATGTTACAAAGGGGGTATAGTGACGCAGTCATTTATGAAATAAACTTATGATTTAATTTATGTAGCTTTTTAACAGCGGGTCGATCCAACATCTTGTACTTTTACAAGTACCTATAACTTTGATTGGTATCTCTACACTTTTCAAAGTTATAATGATCTTATTTCATCTTTGCTCCTATGTAGATGACCGACTATGAATATTTAGAATAATTATTATGATTTATTAAAGAACAGTTTATCACAATAAACATGTAAAAATTATGATAATGAAAATGAATGATTCATTAATTAAAATACTTAAAACACAATAATTAACTACAAGGATACAATTTCCAACAATGACAACCCTTCATCTTCCACTTTCAATTCATAGCTTGCTAGCTCTTCCTTACGTTATGAAAAAAGTAAAGGCAATATCATCATTTTCCTAAGATTTTAAAATTCCTATTTTATCTTATGTTTTAATTTGAAAATATGAAAATTTAAAACCCTAAATTGTCATTTTATAATTTCAAGATTTTCCCTAAAAAATTTGTTCAAAATCAAGAATATTTGCTTACAAGATTTAACTGTGAATTATAAAACACAGCCATTCTCTCTCTACTCGTCTTCTTGTTTCTTCCTTCTCAGAGAATCCTCAGGAAAAATTTCTCTCTCGAGAAAAATGGCCGCTAGTATTTGTATCACCATTACCTTACTCTATCTCTCTTTCTTCATGATCCTTCCTTCTTGTGCTCAAGAACCTCCATCTCAATCAGGTAATCCATTTTCCTTCTCATTTTCTCACCTTTTTTTTTTTAATTCTTCACTGTTTTCTGTTTTGATCCGCGTCAGAGCCACCCAGTTACCTAAGTTTCGTCTCCAACGCCACCGGCTTGCCACCGGAAGATTACTACGATTACATCATTGTCGGCGGCGGAACCGCCGGCTGCCCCCTCGCAGCCACTCTGTCTCAAAAATATCGCGTCCTCGTCCTCGAACGTGGCGGCATTCCCAACGACAATCCCAATGTCATGACTCAAGACGGCTTCTTGACCACTCTCAACGAAGGCAACGGTCACGACTGTCCAGCGCAATCCTTCACCTCCGAAGACGGCGTCCACAATGCCCGCGGCCGCGTTCTTGGCGGAAGTAGCGCCATCAACGCCGGCTTCTACAGCAGAGCCGACGCCGACTTCTTTCCCAGCTCCGGCATGTCTTGGAACCTCAATCGCGTTAACCAATCGTACCAGTGGGTCGAGAAGGCCATCGTCTTCCAACCGCAGCTAAATTCGTGGCAATCAGCAGTTCGCGACGCGCTGCTCGAAGCCGGGGTTGATCCCTACAATGGCTTCAGTTTAGATCACTCCCCTGGAACGAAAATCGGAGGATCAACGTTCGATAGCTCAGGAAGAAGACACAGTTCTGCGGATCTTTTATCATACGCCAAATCTTCTAATATCAACGTCGCTGTGCACGCAAACGTCGAGAGAGTTCTTCTTGCTTCTTCATCTTCTTCCTTTGCCGATTCGAAGCAAACTGCGATTGGTGTGATTTATCGTGACCAATTAGGAAGGTAATCAATTAACCACTTCATCATCTTCTGAATCGTGCAAGAACAACGTATAATCAGTCTGTGAAACCTGAGATTTTCATCGCTGTGTAGGTACCACCATGCGATAACTCGAGAGAATGGCGAGGTGATTCTTTGTGCCGGCGCCATTGGAAGCCCTCAGCTCCTCCTGCTAAGTGGGATCGGTTCAAGACCTTATCTATCTTCGATGGGAATTCCGGTGGCCCATCATCTTCCCTACGTCGGACAGTATCTCTACGATAATCCTCGAAATGGGATCAACATTGTCCCTTCGATTCCACTGGAGCCATCGCTGATACAAGTCGTAGGAATCACAAATTCAGGGGCCTACCTGGAAGCAACCTCGAATATCGTCCCCTTCACTTCGACTATCCCTCACTCTTCGTTCATCGGAGGGCCGTCGTCACCGGTTTACATCACGGTGGCTTCACTGCTGACGAAGACAACAGGGCCGGTATCAAGTGGATTTCTTCGGCTGGCCTCAACGGACGTGAGGCTGAACCCAATCGTCAGATTCAACTACTTCAGCAGCCCTATTGACGTTGAGAGGTGTGTGAACGGGACGAGGAAGATCGGCGAGGTGTTGAGAAGCAGAGCAATGAATGATTTCAAGTTCAGAAACTGGTTAGGAGCCCAAGATTTCAGATTCGTGGGGCCCACATTGCCGACGGATCAGAACAACTTTGGTCAGATGGAGGAGTTCTGTCGCCGGACGGTGAGCACGATATGGCACTACCATGGCGGATGCGTGGTGGGGAGTGTGGTGGACGGCGATCTCAGAGTGATGGGGATTGAGTCTCTTCGAGTTGTGGATGGATCAGTGTTTGGTGTATCTCCTGGAACAAACCCTCAGGCCACCTTGATGATGCTTGGGAGGTAAACTGTATATACAATTTTTATTCCTTATATTTGCAATAAATTTTAATATAAATTTAAATTTTAATCCTTCAAAAACAAATTTT
>QFDD01004624.1:0-16001 GCA_006871305.1 Vachellia collinsii | reverse complement strand
TTTTTTTTTACTTGTCAGATCCCAAATTGATCTTTGCAAGAATGACTTTTCCACAGCTCTAAAATCATTCTTACAAAGAACCACTTACAGTGTTGTATCATAGTAAATATTTTTGTTCATATAGCATTGTAGCAATATGTTTTACTGTTTAATGTATATAAGTAAAAAAGTGAGAAAAATGGATCACTGGTTTATGAATATTAAAAAAATTAGTTATTTGTAACAAATATACATTAGTTTATCCAATATAACCCATGTAGTCATGTACATTGTAATTGCCTTTTATAAAAAATTCTTTACCATATATAATTAATAACAACAACTTGGGAAAATATTATAAATGAGGAAGTAAATTGACGAGTGCAAATTTCTTCAGAATCATTTTCCTTAGTATCTTTTCATAATCATATTTCCACCCTTAGATCAAGTAATTGAAGGTTCAGATTTAATATTTTATAAAATTTCTATTATAATAGTTTATAAGTTAAAAATTTTGTTATCTTATATATATTACTGTTATAAATAATGTAGATTATATTTTAGTAATTTAAATTTATTTATACTTATAATACTAATTTTATAAAATATTAAATCTGATCCCTCCATTTATTTTGATTTAATGGTGAGAATGTGATTCTGAAGAGATACCAAAGAAAATGATTCTAAGGGAAGCCAAACCCTAAATTGACTGAAATATTATATTTTGAATCAAAGTAAATTAATTATTTAATTACTCTATTTATAACTTATAACTGAATACACGACTATTCTTTTATAATGAAACACTTTTCAGACTCTTAGCAGAAACATTATGATATTAGCTGATAAAAGTGAAAATGTGAATGTGTTAGCTTTTATAAACTAAATCTCATATTAAAAAAAAAAAAAAAAACAAAGGTTCCTGGGTCAACACTTTTCAATAATAAAAATTGGACCATACAATAATACAAAACATCATTAATCAACAAATCAATGCTTGTCTGTCTTCGTAATGGGCAAAGATCAGTACATACATACTCTCCTGAAACATATACAAAATCATCTCTCTAAACTTCCAACTAAAATTTCATATACAAATCAATTGGATTTACATACAAGCTAAGACAGACAGGATCAGGCAAACCTGAGAGAAACCACATTAATTCAGTTAAAAATCAGCTAATATTATGGCCATCCCACTGATGACCAGCCATAGCTACATACCCAATTCTACTCTACGTTGCCAAAACTTTCAGCTAAAACACTGAAGAATAATGCCTTCCTTCTTGAGTGACGTGCAATGATGAATACGCAAGAATGCCAAGATGTAATTTCTACATTTATCTTCTGCACTTTTAAGCCCACTTCAGTTTGTTCTACAATACTATCTTCAAACGCCTCATTTCGGCTTGGAAAGTCGGGCTGCCAACTAAGGTTCGATGAGCGAGAGTCCTTATGTCTTCTCTCGAACAATCCCTTGAGATACGAACCAGCTCCCACAGAGCGCCTCCGGTGATCATGTCCTTTACATTAACTTCTGCATCACATTCAAACATAAAGGTTTCAGGGATTTTGCTTCCATGAAGCTGCTTAAGTTCTAGGTTTCTGGCAGACACTTACCATGTTGCGCTAGGTGACAGAGTGCAAGCTCTATATGTCGCCTAATCGATGAGGCTTCATTATTGGCGTTCTGTACTATCCATGAAAGAGCACCATCCTCAATAAGGAAAGACCTTCCCGTCTTCATTCCTGTGTGTGTGTACATAATCAATGCATTAATGAAGCAGGACTAACAATTTTCTTCCATAACCAAAGTATGTAAACTATGATAAGTGAACTAGGAAAGTAATGCACGATTGAGAAGACATGAGAAACGTGTCAAAGATAAAGAGGACTTTTAGAAGGAAATATCCATGTCACCAATTAAAAAGTAATCCATTACATGAACTACTTGCCTTGAGTAGAAGCTCTTGACTCGCATTTTGCGAAGTTTGCTATCCCACGAGCAATCTGTGCATGCACATCAGGATGCCTGCATCTAATCATTCCGAGCAAAGCCCTGATACCACCTTCACCCCTCAGCTTTGTTTGTAACTTATCTGTTTTTCACATTTCACAATACCAATCACTGTCTTTCACATTTCACAAATACTATGAACTTGTCATTCTAAACATTAATATATCTTGTATAACAGATGGGTTCTTAATCCATTTACAGAGGCAGTAGAAGGAATAAAAAAACAGATCTTTTAAAGACATTCCAAAACTCAGTTATTAACGGACAAAGCAAATTATTGTATGCATAATCAGTAGTATGATCAACCTCAATGAATTTGTTGTTGATAGTTTTTAATCCTACATCTATCTCAATATTATTGCTAACTAGTCAGGGAATTATAATACAGTTTGTGGTTGATCAGCAGTTTACTATTTACCATTGCCACAGAGATTAGCTATAGCTCCAGCAACCATTCGTAGGGTCTGAGGATCTTCGGCATTAGCTGCTGCCATTGACAACAAACTAATGCCCCCTTGCGCCATAATGAGTTCCTGGTTGGTTTCTGTTATGACAGAATAAGTTTGCAGATTAAGGGGAAAAACAAGAGTTCCACTAATAATCTAATTAAGGTTGTGTGATTATGATGACGGTTGAGAATTTCTACCATTCATTGCCAAGTTCGCAATAGCGCCTGCTGCAACTCTATGTATGATCTCATCTTGGGAGCTCTTAAGTAGCATAAGCAAGGACTTGAGACCACCTGCTTCTACAATCTTCTCCTGATTTGTTTCTACAAAATCAGGGTGGAAAGATGTTAATGCTAACAGATTTTATAACATGATGTCCATAAAGCAACAAAAATTGTTTAGGAGAAGAAATCATACTTTTTTGATGCAGCAAAATGTAATAAACCAAGCCTACTATGTGATAAATATTTTATGGCAGAGAGGTTTGAATGGAAGCAGACAGTTTTAAATATCCTTTAGCAACTGTTTTTGCAATTATTGTTATTTTTAACAGAATCACAAAGACTGAGAGTTAACATATTCCACAGGTTTGGTCAATTCTCATATAATAACCTAAAGCACAAGACATTAATTTTCCCACTTCCACACGTTATAGTCTTTCTCCTAGGAGAAGCATGCATACGATTTTAGAACACAAGTAGGCAATATAGAAAACCTTCAGCAGCAAGATTTGCTACAACTTTTACAGCATGAATTCGCACATCAGCATCTTCCGCTTCGAGTAATGACAGAATCCTTTGCAATCCCACTGAGAAATATTTTTATCATTAGGAAAATCTAATTTCAAATAGGCACAGTAATATGCGAACAAAATATGTCAAATTGTAAATGCATGCATTGCGTAATGCTACTACCTTGTTCAAAGAGCTTGGCTATTGAGGCCTTTTCACCATTACCAGAAGGCTGTTGTTGTTTAAATTGGGAAGTAAGAGAATCAGGACCACTAGCATCGTTTGCAGATCCGCCTCTGTCAAGTTGTCGTCTTGTCTAAGATATAAATGCCAATACAAGTAATGAGCTCAGGTCAACAAATTTAGGAAGGAAAACAATATCGGGAACACAAGACATGATGCAAAAACAGTCATTCCTTTAGAGAAAACCTCTGAAATAACAACTGATCAACTAATTAACCCAAAAAAACAAATATTAACCATGGCATCAGTGATACAACTTACCTCATCAGCCTCAATGCTCAACTGCAATAATTGACTTTGGAGTATTGCTATTTCTCCTTGAAGTTTCTCTTTCTGACGTGCTTCATCTTCCAACTTCTTATGAAGTTTTAAAATCTCCGACTTTCCCGATGCCTATCACCATAGTATCCAAGTGAACAGTGATCAATATTCCAAATAGATGAAGAAAGCACGGGCAAAGTAGAACTCATAAATATACCTCTGACTTTTTCAATTCAGTGACTTGAATTTTGAGACTATTGACTTCCTCTTCAGCAGATTTTCTTGAAAGAGTCTCTTTCTGAAGCATTTTTTTCAGATCAGCTACCTCCTCAGAAGACAGCTAACAAATCAAGGGGGAAAACACAAGTGTCTGTCAACCTCTGGCTTAATATGTATGAAATTGGCCCAAAAAACATGAAACTCATGGTCAATTAGAACAACAGACCCAGTTACAAAGTGATGAAGTTTAAAAAACCTCTTCCCCCCAATTCAGATTCTTCCTTTGATCTGCAAAATATCTTGATCTTCTACTCTGCTAAGGAATCTATTTCTCACCAATCGGAGACAACTTGAGACCAAATATAGTAAAATAAAAATCACTACCTCTCCACTTGATGTCGGATGAAAGTTCTCGTTCTTCTGTTGCATCATCACCATCTGCTCTTCAAGCTTCTTAACTGCTTCCAAATAGTCTTTCTGATATTTCAATCTTTCCTTCTGAGAATAAGGAAAATGTACATTTCACCAAGGAAGTATAAGTCGACTGATGTAAACCTTAATCACATTACACTCAAAGAACCCAAAACATCATCTATTCACATGCTATCACGTCCAGGAACACAGATTTTGTAAACATCATCTATCATTTCACTATGGACATGTAATATCAGAGAAATGTAACTGTTTGGCAGTGGCAATGAAGCAATTTTACAGCAACAGAACACATCAAAGGGGATCTAGAAACAAACCTCCAGTGCATCAGCATACTGTTTCTCAGCCTCAGATATCTGATGTGTTGCTTCTCTGCTTAACCTCTCAATCTCATCCTCAAAAGCCTTCTGTTGCCTCTCATGCTCCATACTGAGTTTGTCTAATTGTATGTCTAGCGTTCTAGATAAGCTTTTGTAATCAAATTCCTCCCTTAATTTTACCATGTTTTCCACCTTCATAGCCTACAAGGGGTACAGGTATTTAGCAACTTCATAATAATTACATCACACCCACTTTTATTTTGTTATATGCAATTTCTCTGAAATAAATTGACAACTGTCGCATAATCTCAATTATGGAGTTCAGTCTATACATAAATTGGGACTTCAAAGCAAGTGACAAAGAAAACATGGGACAACTAGCATATAAAATCATCCAGATTTAACATATTAATCAAAGGCAAAATGTAGGTCATGGAAGCTGAGAAAATAAAGAAAACAAGTTACTGAATTTGCAACATACCCTCTGACCAAACATTATAGTGCTGGAAGTCTCTCCCCTATGACGTGGAGATGGACCAATAGTGATGACCAGTGATGTTCTTGCTGTACCTGTTAAAGCTTTAGATGTCAGGAAACTCATGCTGCAATCCACCACAAATTTTGTTCATGAAAACCAAATACACCAAATATCCAGTAACAAATATGCATTGCATCTGGCAAAAAAAGGAAAAAATATTATGCATTGCACAGCGGCAATAACATCTGTCAAGAACGAATGAACTGATTAAATAATTCATGAATCTTCTCACTCAAGACTTAGGTTTGATTACAATGATCCAATAAAATGAAATGACTTAGCTAAATTCACCACAAATCCCTTTTAAAAACATTTTTTTAGATTTGCATGCATTAACAGTGATTAGCTATTCATTCTTGAAAAGTTGTAATATTGTGATAAGTGTCCCAAGCTCCACCATTTATTACTGTTAACAGCAAATAAAATATTTTCCAAAATAATTCTTCAATTAACTATTAATAAGAAGTTTTATTCCAACAATCGGATGCCACTGTAGGTGGTAGGTACAGTGCTATATGGTCAGAAAGGTAAGCCCAAACCAACACAAAAGAGAATAAGACAAATGATTTGGTCCTAGCATTCAAATACTCTTACCTCCAAATGAATCACGCAGTAATCTAGTAAGCTTTGAGTCACGGAATGGCACATGCGCACTATTCTCAGCAAGGGCATTGATACACTTGCCCAATGCACTTAAGGACAGGTTGATAGATTTAGCTTCCTCAAGTGTATGTCCTTCACTTCCTAATAAGAAAAATGACGAGAGCATAGAAGTTAAAGAAACTTCATATCTCTGACATTTAACCAGTATTTATCTTGACTATGGAACACAGAAAATGTGCCATACAAACAAGCACAAAGATATGGTATTGGAATATTAACAGGCCGATGGGCCAAATGGAAAATAAATGCATGTGCACATCAAGAAATATAAAATAAGAGGGAAATGGAGAAAAATATAGATTGTAGCCTTAAAGAATAGCTTCTGCTTAGATCAAGCCACCATATAAGAGATGAAGATGGAGAGATCACAAAATCTCGTCCACTAAATCTTCTAACCTGACTTATCAATGCGCTCTGAGCCAGCAAGATCCACTACTACCAACTTGCCTTTCTGAATAACAGGTGGTTTTAATGATTTAATCGTGTGTGAGTGATTGCCATTTTCACTTGAAAGACCTGAATCCCTTCCCTTGACAGATCTCTTTATATGCACCTAAAAATCAAATTAAAAGCAAATCCTCAACATGATAAAACATCAGCAATTTTAAATATTGCATGATAACTCCTAGGAATAAAATAGCACAATCATCACGCAAAATGTAATTTACCATAAGAATAGCATGACTTCGTGAAGATTCTGTATTCAACTTTGTATTTGCAGCAAAGCGGTGGGCCTCCCCTAATCTTAGCAGTTCTACGAAACTCTGCTGGTCCCTAATTTCAACTAGCTTAGCTCCTGGTAGTGAAACATCTCCTGTTTTGGGGTCTTCCACAATGGATATGTTATCATTAGCAGGGTCTAGAAGATCTTGAATAGTCTCCATATAAAGCTGAACATGAGCATCCAAAGCCATATATCGTATTAACATATGAAATATTGTTTGATCATCTAAAGTAAAATTCATGACTTTCAAGATAGTCTAATTGGACAATTATACCCAAAAGAAAGTCGTATCTATAACCAAAGTAGGGATGGCTACAATTTAGGAACTCAAGGCAGAGAAATTTCCAATTTAGGAATGAACTATTTACCAAAAGAATGGCTAATGCGTAATGTTAATATAATGTGGGTGTGAGACACACACACACACACTCTTTAAATAAGGTCCACAATTGGAAATTTCTTTACAGTTCATAATTCACAAATATCTTAATTTTTGGTAAATGCCAAGTACCTGTAGATAGGACACTGAGACTGAATCAGTTTCCAAAGAGACAACTGCTAAAATATCCTCCATGGCACGCACCATTATTCCACGTGCAGCAGTGTCTTCCTCCCCAAGTCGTCCAAGAGTATAAGTTTTACCAGTACCAGTCTGCCCATATGCCATGATTGTCCCATTGTAGCCATCCAGTACACTCTGTAGAAGATGAACAAACATTTTTAATAAAAGGAACTCCCCCGAGAAGAAAAGGCAGGGCCAACTCAGCTGTTGGTTTCTAAATAGAAATTGCTCTTCTTAACTTCTTTTTGTTGTAATACAGCAATCAAGTTTAGACAATAAATTCTAAAAGAAATTGGCTATGCTCCAATCTATATCTTCCAAAATCAAGTGATCATCAATGCAATGCAAGATTAATCACAAATCACATTATCATAAATACTGACCTCCACAACAGGCCTGGCCACAACTTCATAAACTCGCTTTTGTGAAGCAAATTCAGTGAGTACCTCATCAAATTCATAAGTTTCAGAATCCCAATTGTGCTTCCGAAGTTTTAACCTTTTGAGCTGCAATAAAGCTAGATTAGTGTGAATTACCCGCCTCAGATCCATGCAAAGATATCCACAGGACCATATTTGTCAACAAAGAAGAGAAAAGTCAAAGTTCTGAAATTGAATTAGAATACCTCTGGCTGGAGTTCCACACAGTCGGCATAATCAGCATCAGCCACCATTTCCTCTGCATTTCGGGGTCTTAATCTAACAGCCACTCTCACTCTTCCAGGAACTTCAACCAAGCATGTTACGGCCAAAGTAAGACCACAAATTTAAAAATTAGCTTCAATGAAATTTGCATGTGTCTTAACGTATCGATTACTATTTATAACACAAGTCAACACAGACGTCTCCCAGTTATCCTTGTAGAAAAACAAATGTAAATTAACTAAACTAGTTATAGGCGGCTTGAGAGTCCATTTAAACAATAAACATTACACTTTTTTTCTTCTTGCTGTTTTTTACCCCAATCTTACTTTGTTGCAAGTCTAACGCTCTAACTACATTCTTTCCTTTTCTTTTTTGTAAATAAAAATTTGTTATATATCTCTAAGCGTCCATCAAGAGGTCTAACCATCTTCATTGGCAACGCTCGAGCTGGCATTGATCACTACGAAGAATTTTAGTTTCGATTAGCATTAATTTATATGTTCAGCTCACACAGCTATATCTATAGCCCAAAAAGGGGGGAAACAAAGAAACTCATATAGTTATATCTTGTTAAACTCCGGAGATGAAATTTCTGGCCCTAGAAGCCATGTAAGCATTCCAAACCGGGAATTTGGCTGGTGATCAGACAAACTAGAACAACTCGTTGAGTTTCAACCCCAGCTAACTATTCAACTAAGGTGTAATTTATAATTATTGAAGCAGGAAGCAATTCCTAGACCGAGCAAACGCCCAAAAATGGCGTAAGACTAAAGATTTCAAATTCCCAATCATGAAGTATACCAATTAGCAAAAATATCCACATAGGCTAACAGAGAGGAAAATGCATGAACTAACCTCCAGCGTCGCCTTTGGAAGCTGCCGAGCCACTGCCGATGGTGCCGGTGCTATTCCGGCGTTGAACGGTAGAAGATAATGGCTTTGATTTGACGTGATTCTTGGAGTTTGAGTTTGCAGAGAGAGGCCTGTCCGACTTGAGGGAGCTTCTGTAATTATGCACGCCATTTCTAACATTACTACCACCAGAGGTGGCCATTGTTGCAAGCAGAGAAATTAGAACAGGGGTCCGCTAGGACGTTGAAAGAATTGAGGGAAACTGGAAGAATGAGAGTGATAAAAGCAGAAATACATATACAGAAGAAACCGGGAATGACGCTGAAAAATCGCGAATCGTGACTCAGAAAAATTCGAGTTCGTGCTGCGTTTCGTAACTTCAAGAGAGAGAAAAAGAGCGTGTAATTTGACTTTTGGTGCTACAGAGAGAGAGAGAGAGAGATTAATCAGAAGAGAGGCTTTTTTGCTTTCTGCACGGAGGGAGGGAGGGAGAGGGACGGTCCAGTAATCAAATCGTGGGACCGCGTCGTCCTCTTCGCGACAAAAATTTTCAATTTTTATTACATTAAACTATTTAAAAGCACGAAAACTAAAAATACTTAAAATAGAACCCCATCGAATCCGCAGAAAAGATTTGAATTTGCAGGAGAGGACGATGCAAATTTAGATAAGGGAGGAAGCCGACGTTTAATTTGAACTTCCATGGCAATTTGGGATGGCTCTAAGATTTGTAAGGTTTCCCATCTGGCGAAGGAATGAAAGAAAGCAAAAACTGTCAGAAACAAACATACAGATTCAGAAGAAGATGAAGTGGGAATGAAGCATAATATAAATATCAGATTAAGATTACTTAATCCAACACTCAGCGTACATTTCCATTTGCATATACAAGTGAAATTTCGAGATCAATGTTTGTTTTATTATATTATCAAGTGATGAGCGACATTAAAACGAATGTGAGTTAATGATATTTTTCAACTTAAGAAGTTTCACGAAATACTGATTCAGGGTATATTTGGGATAACCTTTTTAAGTAATTTTACGCAATCTAAGATAAGTGTGTAAAAAAATTTTTATCTCGATTTACGTAAAAGTGTTTTTAAGTAATTGTCAGACAACCTAATCAAACTCAAACACTCAAAGTTTGTTGATCAAGTTACGCTGAAGTGTCATATTCATGTGACATTGATTAAAATAACTCTCTGTTATTTAATAATACTTTCCAAAAGCTTTCGGTATAAAAATGATTTTTAAAATATTAGCATGGTCCAAGCTAAACTGTCTTTAGTGTCTTGTGCTGGAGTCAGCAAATTTGGACTACTAATAATAATGGTTGGTGCCGCATGATGCCCAGAACACAAGAAATAATGAATGGCCTAGTTTGGGTTTTTATACATTGGGCAAATCCTGCAAGAAAGTGGTAGTCTTTAAAATTCTTCTTTTTGCTAGTAATCACAATTATAAGCAATCATATCTCAAATATTATTAGATACTAAATATAAATATTTCTCACACTCAATGTTTGAATTTTAATCTATTTTAATATAAAAACCTTTTTATTATAAGGTCTTGTGTTAAGATTTTGGTTTGGTTTGTATAGAAGCTATTGGTTTGCTTAAGGGGTGCTTGGAAAGAAGGATTTAGAGATGGTTAGAAAACTTTTCAGGAGTTGGATTTAAAGAAAAGAATTGAAAAACAGGGTTTAAAATTTTTAATTACTTTTTCTTACTTGTTTTTCTTACATCTTCTTTTCATTAAAATTTTATAATATCACTTCTTCAATTTTTTTTTAAATTCAACTCATAAAAAATTTTCCTCCCCCCTAAATCCATCATATCAAATAGTCCCCTGAGATATTGTTGACATCTGTTATTTTGATTCATAACTTTAGAGAAAACCTTACTTCAATCAATTATCTAGTGAAACTTTCCTGAGTTTATTTGGATTAATAATGGAAATGACTTTTCCAACGTGATTTCAATCTACGTAATAAGTATGTAAAATGAGTTTTGTTTTAATCTAAATAAAAATACTTTCCCAATGCCATCACAAATAAGCCCAATATGAACAATTTTTATACTTTTGATCAAACTCTGCCATTTTTACATGAGGTGGATCTTGACGAGGGTGATTAAACGATTGTATTTTGCATTATTTATTAGCAATAAAATCCGGTATTTTATTAAAAAAAATTGGTTTGTGTTTTTAAATACAAAGTATAATTCATTTTTGTTTTCACTATTATTTATTTTTCTATAATATCTTTATTTATGAGAACATTTTATCTTTACATATTAAATTATAGTCATCTTAAGTACTTTTCTTGGATTCTACAATATAATTAAAATGGAAATATACTTACAATCAAAGGTAATATAAACCCTATTCAATTGTTTTGTGCATCATTTATCGAGTTATTTTGAAAAAAATTTATAACTTCAACTAACTTTCACCTTGGTCCAATAAGTTTGTTGGAGGCAACTTATGCAATATAGGACAAGAGAAGTACATAATAAAGAGCTTTTATATTATATTCCTCATATTTTTTAGTATGTAAATCTTTTGAAGAAATTTAAGATTCTAAAAAAAGTGTAGGTTACCAACATAAGTTTATGGGGCAGAACAATTTTTTTTTAAATATAAATGCCATTCCTCCAAACTTCCAATGCTATTCTTTTTAAATTTACAGTGTTAATTATGGAGTAAACCAACAACTAAAAACATTTTAATAAGGTAATTAACTTGTCTTGGTTTAGGGTTTACTTAAAAGTAGATAATATAAAAGGAACACTTGCCCTGGTCCTATTTATAAACTTGAAATAATCAAATTACCTATATAAAAAATGGGTTAAAATTAATTAAAAGTAATAAATCTGTAAGAAAAATGTAATTCATTTTAAAAAAAACATTAGTATTTATGAAGAGTATGACGAGAGAATGAATTGAAAAAAAAAAGTGGATAAGACATGTAATTAATTAGAGTAGAATTGAAAATGGCACAATAAATACTCACTCAAACCCAAATTGAAGCTTTAAATAGCATTGAAGGTAATAATTCTTGTAGTTTCATTCACTCTAGTCCAAAATAAAGAATATTATTACTCTAATTCTAAATATAAAAGCCAGATAAATTAATTTATAGATATTTAAAAAATTAGTTAGGCTTGTTATTTGTTAAAAGTTGTGTTAATTTTCTTATAATACCCTTATAATTTTTTAGAGTACATTAGAAACTACTCATTTGATGAATAACCCTTGAATATTTATAATCAATAAAGAGGGTTTAGAGAAAAAATTACAAATTTATAAGATAAAATGAATTGAAATCTTACATTTAGAATCAACGTAAATTTTTCAATTAGCTTTTATATTTAGATTATGAAATTAATTGTCAATATATATTATAAAAATATACTTTTTCTTGCCGCTATATTATAAAAATATACAATATATACCGTTCCGGTTAATATTAATTAGACCCATCCTAATCTAGGGAGTTGAAGTAGTTGCACCATTTACAGATGATTCATGAAAATTTGACATTGTACTGTTTAATGTTTAATATTTTTACGAATAAATTCCATTGTTAATGATTATGCTATTTAAAATTACAATCACACTAGTGGTCTGTTTGACTATTACAAAAATAGTTTTTTTATCGTACACACTCATATCAAGTTTAAAACATCTTAAAAGTCAAACTCCAGGAATCATGACAATAAGCCAAAGCCATTTTTCACTATTTTAGCCTTAAAGAAATTAAATTAAATGGCAAAACATTTTTTCAGCTTACCTTTATAACAAAAGATTTATTTTAAAAAAATTAATTTTGTTGCAAAATAATTAGTGTTTTCATTTTATTTTAAATTTTAATATTGGATTCATATATATACGTCTTTCCTCGTAAGTACATGAGACAAGATCAAAGGTCAAAGCATATCCCACTAAGCTAATTTTTTAATTGTTGAGCTGCTTTCTCTTTTAACATTATTATACTAACAATAAGAGACGAACCGATAATACGTATATCGAAAGGAAATAGTCCTTCATAATGCGATGAATCAATATTTCGATTCTTATTAAAAGAGTTGCCCATAAATAGTATCAGGATAATGCCTCGAACAGATTACTTTCGTCAAAAAAATATGTGTTTAGAGAAAAATATGGGGATTC
This sequence comes from Vachellia collinsii, assembly GCA_006871305.1. Classification (NCBI taxonomy): domain Eukaryota; kingdom Viridiplantae; phylum Streptophyta; class Magnoliopsida; order Fabales; family Fabaceae; genus Vachellia; species Vachellia collinsii. Next base: position 3,194 of record QFDD01004624.1, on the reverse strand, counting down.
CAAATTCTTTGTAACAGGAATAACATGCCTTTTTAGTAAGTTAATGTTTCCTTAAAGTCACTTAACATTATTATTTATTATTGTATTTAAGCAAATAATAATAATAATAGTAATAGAGTCCATAAATTATATTTGTGTCATGAAAAAGTGATAGAGATGGAGCCCTCGAGATCAATATGAATGGGCATGTTCTTTGTTTTCAAATTGAAATGCCTTTGGAGGGAACTGTTAATTCTTTCAATAGCTTTTTCTAATACTTTTCCTATTAAGATTCTTCACATTTTTGTATAGGACCTTACATAGACAAGGTGTCCCCATGGACCTTCATCTAATTAAAAGGCTTCAAGGTGCTAAAATTTAGTCAAATCTATTATTGTGGATAAAAAGAGTTTTCATGACAAATATTCTCTACAATCCTTGTTATAAGATCTGCTAGTTTGGTGGTTCATTTATTATTAAGTATAAAATAAAATCTTAAGTACTTCATCTTATCTATGATATTTATAATTTTTCATAAAATAATTTTGCTAACTCATAAACTAATATATGGTCTAACATTGCATGAGGGTATTTTAGGATAATAATGTTATATTTGTTTAAATTAATCAATTTCTTTCATTTAGTTATTATAGTAGCTCTTATATGAACAACATGAGATAATAATTTATAGGTTGCATGAACCCTCTATATTCATATGCATTAAAAGGAATATACTTTTTCCATCTTATTTATAAGACCTTTTTAATGGGATTACATAAATTGAAATGTGATTACAGTAAATTAAAGTATTGAGTTGTTGAAAAAATATTATAATATTTTGAAATCACATTTGTTAAAATTATTAACCTCTAGTGAAACATGCCACCAAATGAATAAACTAGATATGTAGATATTTTTGAAAATACCTATCTGTTCTTTATTGTAAGACATTTCTTAACCGATTTAATTATATTAAAAAAGTTGGTAAGTTAGTTAGTTATAATAAATTTTACCTATTTTGCCTAATTGCCTTATTATAATTTTGAGGATATGGCTTCTTTGTGCTAGACTATATTTTTTATTGTCATCTTCTTCATTCAACACTTGATCACACAACTTGAAGTCGTAAAGGTTAGCATTTTATTGAAAAATGATATTCCATAACTCCTAAATGCTTGGGAGAATAAAGTCATGAAAGATCACTGATCCCATATAACCTGTCTTATAATCATATTAAGCACTTTTTTGTCATACGATATTTAAATCGAATATGAGATGTAAAGACATCACTCTCATATCTCATATTGCTGAACCATACTTTCTCAATCTCCGAGTAAATTAATAAGACAAATGAAACTCATTTCTTTCTTTCTATAGGAAACAATCCTTTTATTCAATTAAATATAATGCCTACATCTAATTGATTGGTTTATAACACAATCTTCAACACCAGCTAACTCTTATATTAGATATAGAAGGTAGAAACTTTTTTTTTAAAAAAAAAAAAATCCTTTTTAATTGCATATATTAAGAGAATTTTCATCCAGAAATCATTCTAACACATTATTAAAGAGAATATTTAAGAAAACAAATACATATTTGTTATATATAACAAACTCAACTAATTTTCTTAACATTTACAAAGTAGTTATGTATATCCAATATCAAGAAATAAAGAGGGAACATATAGGTGGTGGATTGTACGTGGAGTAACATGCAAAGGGTATGAAAAGATTGAATTAGATGGGAAATTAATGCCAGTTTATGAACAATTCTGAAGTTGTCGGAGGTTGCATCATAATCTCATACCTAACTAAATAAATGTAATCGCCAAGAATCTAACATTTGATTTAACACTCAATCCACCATATATCTAACATTTTTGCAGTTATCATGTCCATTTTGATCACCAAATGAAAAACCCCTTTTCTTATTCTATAATCTCTCCATTCAAATCTCTTCCTTTTCCCCTTTTAAACTTTAAATTAGGAAGAAAAACTTTTCTTTATATCTCATTTTTTAAATAATAATATAGACTAGTTTATAAAAGTCACGTTGAGTCACAGCTAATTCAAATCAAAAGTTGAATTGGATCATACTTGAATCCTACCGATAATTTTGTCCATACACAAGAGCTCAAAATTTCATTATAAAGAAGAAACATCCAACCACTTGAACCATTTCTCATGGATTAATGGTGTGTACTTTTTTACTGATAAAATTTGAATATTAAAGTTTGTTTTAGAAGAATTAAACTCCTCACAACCTCAGGTTGAAGATCACTTGCTAGTTATATATTAAAACTAAACAGCTAAACAGACATCATTATAGTTTTGTGGCATAAAATCTCCCAATGTGTAACTTTATATCATTAGTACTATCCCATCTAATTCAAAGAGCTCAATATGAAGGTTAATTTAAAGAAGGAAGGCGTTTGGGGAAAAAGTGAAGGGATAATTATTATAAAATCTCAAGAAGTAGATTTAATTATTGAAAAAGTTTTATAAACATAATTGTCATTGCATAATGTATACGCGTTAATTGTTATTGAACTTTTGTGTAATTAAATTTATTCCTTATAATTCCCTCAAAAATAAACTAATGAAAAACTTAACTTTCGAAAATGATAAGCAAAACCATATTTTTAAAAGATGAAAATTGTCAATTTACCTTTTAGAAAAAGAATGGGAGATTTGAAGATTGAAACCCAAAGGGCGCACATAAAACTGAACACAGAAGCAGAGATGCCAAAGCAAAGAAGGTGAGTGGGGCAGAAATCTGGTGAACATTATGAGTGCCAAGCACAAACACACAGAGACACAAAATAAGATGGACCTAATAATTTCAACACTGACAAAAGGTCAAATAATGTAAAAGCACTCTCTCTGCGAAAAAGCAAAGACTCAAACTTTATCATCTTTTTGCTTCAGGAAAAAAAATTTAAAAGAAGTTAATGAGAATGGAGAAACAAATGCTGATTTGATATTTTTGAAGATCTTATAGGACTCGCACTTTAATTTCTCTTTTCTTCATCATGATGAAGATTACTAATCAATACTGTTACTTTTTTGTGAGGAACAATTACCATGCTTACCTTATTTCTATTTATTAGAAACATTCAGAATTTGCCTAAATTTTTCTTGCAAGTCTCCCATTTTTCCCCATTAAATTTCTCATTTTAATTCCAATGTATTCATTATTACATCATCCAAAAG
>QFDD01004623.1:0-19778 GCA_006871305.1 Vachellia collinsii | reverse complement strand
GTATCTATTGAAGTGATGATTGCCTGTGTTGTTGAATTGGAGGATTGATTATTACCATTGTTTATTTGTGTGTTTCATTTTCATTCCCTTCACCATCATTCGTTTTAATCATAAAAAATATCAAAAATAAGTATTTTAATCTCAATTTAATTCATAACATTTAGCTAGAAATTCCTCAAATTAGTATATTTCTTTTTTTTAGTTTAGGTTGCTTACATTTCTTCACTAGGATTTAATTTCGTTTTTCGGCTCCTCAAAGTGAATACGACCCGGATTGTAACTATATTACATTAATTCGGTAAATTTTTGAAGTGGACCTAAGGCGACTAATGGTCCGTCCTTCAAGTGGCGCCGTTGCCGGGGAGCCAAGAAATTGGTTCTCTAGTAATTAAGTGTCAAGTAGCCTTGATTGGAGTTCATTTGTTGAATCTTTTATTTTTCTTTTTATTTTTATTTATTTTTTTTATTTATTTATTTTAATTTTTTTTTCGTTTTTGCATTTTTTTTAGTAGTTTGCATTTGGCTTTTTTTTTTCATAGCATTTTTTTTGTTTGAGGACATGTCTGAGGTTAGTCTTCTGAGTTTTTGTTTCATCACCTCGTCTCAGACCACTAAGGACATGTCTGAGGTTAGTCTTCTGAGTTTTTGTTTCTTAGGCTTGAGACCCGAGAACAAAGGAATTTTATAAGAGGTGATATTTGGATCAAGGCCAGGCATATCTTTGTATGACCAAGCAAACACATCCATATAGTCTTTAAAGAGTTGAATCATTTACTCCCTTTCAGGGTTATCGACCATCTTTAGTTCTTTCTTTTCTTCCTCTATATCCAAGTTCATCACTTCAATTACATCTTCATGTGGGCACATTCGTCGCTCCTCAGATTCAAGGAGTTTAGTGTATACTTGGATTAGCTCATCATCATCACTCTCATAATCGTGCATATTAATGGCAACAAGCAAATCATCATTTAAGGGCTCATGAACCTCTGTGTTGGACGGGAGTTCCAAGGAAGTCGAGTTCCTAGAGGGCGAAAATAAACAATGAATGAATAGACGAAAAAGGAGGAATGAATACATGTAATATGGTAACTGAATTTTATTTTGCATAACATTCCTTTATTCATAATTGCATAAGAGTTTTCCAATGAGCATTTGAGAACAAAAATAAAAGGACAACTTTGTCTAAACAAGTTACTCTAAGATAATATAATTGAGGTTGTCCTCAAACTCCCAATTCTCCAATGTGCTTTCAGAATAATCAGCTGTAATCCATGCACGAGTCTTTTCATCAACTAGGGAAATCATCGATGCAGTTGGCCTATTCTAGGCTCGAATGTTGTACAAGTGTGCAAGGGGTACCTGGTTAGGACGCTTAGCTGGAGCAATATTGACTCACCTGTTCTCTCAAAAAGAAGAAAAAGAGGGTTAGTTTATTTTTATTATGTGTTGATCTTGACATGGTAAGTCATCCAATGTTAGCGTAAGATTCTTTAGCACAAGTGACCTCTAGTCTCCTCAGATAACCCATTATTCTATAGGGAGAGCTAGAGTTGACCATTAGTTAGAGAGGATCTAGAAATCCATCCAAAACCAAGGTCTTGATGGCTTCCCTACATCATATTCCTCTAAACTCCTCAGGGAATCTAATATTCCACAGGGAGAGTTAGAGTTGATCATTAGATAGGGAGGACCTTGGATCCTACCCTAGCCTAAGACCTTATAATTGATTGTGATAAAGCGCATAGAAGTAAAGATTGAACAATATGAAACGAGGAATATTTTATTCAATGAAATGTTGGAGCTGATATCAGAACTTTGCTACATTTCTAAGAGATTCTATAATTTGATTACATAATTCAAAGAGTTCAACGATCTCTACTGGCAGATTTAGAGGGGTCATCATGCTTTCAGCACGCTTGAATGTTCCGGTAAACTCTGGGATCTTAGTATTAGCAAAGTTTATCAAATCTCCACACCTCCTTACCCATTCTTTTGTTACAAGAGTTTGCATGTGGTAAAGGGTTTCCCAGTTTGATAAAACTTTCCTTTTATGATCCAATTTAGCCATAAGGCTCTGTATCATTTCTGCGGTACCTACTCTAACAGCAATTAACTCATTCTTCTTGCTCTCTAAAAGTTGAGAGAGTGTGTCAATCTCTCGTTGCAGCTCTTCAATAGGGCCTTTATCCTACAACTCCTCTTCACGCAATTTCGTTTTCTCAGTCATCTTTCTTAATTGAACTCTGCTATTCCTCATCTGTCTCTCATTTTCTTTCATAGTCCTTCTTAAGTTGATGTTTTCTCTTTCCTTTATGACTTTTGAGCTTTTCTCTGAATCTCTCTGCCTCTTCTTTTCTTTTAATTTCTCTTGCAAGATCGCGTACTTGTCATGTAGCTATTTCATTTTCTCTTTATTCTCGAAGTCTCTTGACGTCCATTCTTCCAATTCATTTTCTCTTGTCTCAATGCGCCTTACCAACTCTTTATTTGCTTCTTGGACATCACTTCCCAACAAGGTGTTTCGGGGTGCGTAGGAAGGATTAAGCCACGAAATTCTTTTCATGAGCCATATTTTGTATTCAAGTATAGCACCTATCTCTCGTTTCCCAAGCTCTGCTCTCCCCTTGTACATCACTTTGCTCCATGCCTCTTTGATTTCCTGACATAAGCCCTTCGTGTCATCCCTCTCATACACCACGTACACAGCTTGCACTTCTTCTTCCAAGGGTACCCTTTGTCAGAATGCCAGTTGTCTCAATGCTAATGAGGGATTGTAGTTGATGCATCCCCTAGGCCGCATGAGCGGAACATTAGGAAAGTCCCCAAAACGATACATGATCTCTTCATTCTCCCACCATTCTATTTCCCATAAAATGGAATCTTCTTCTAAGTGTGAGAAAGCTTCTCTCCAGCCACTTTCACCCTTTTTGTTGATTGGTTGGAGATGTTTGAACTCTACTAGTGGGTTACTATACTCGTCATGTCTTTTCCTATAGGGTTGTTCCTTACCGTACAATTGGCTTAACATCCATACTTCAAGTAATGCAAGGCAACATCTTAACCGACCCTCCTTCTTTAGATGGCACTGGGATAATGACATGTAGGTCTCTGCCAAGATTGCGGGTATCGGATTAGTCTGATGATATTCTACTGATTGAAAAACACTAATAGCTCCGAGGTCAATTAGCCCGACTGATGAGGGAAACATGATTTTGCCTTAGATAACTAGGGCAAAGACTCGACAAAAGCTAACCCAATCTTTCTTATTGGCTAACTCGGCTAGATGAGCTTCCACAACGGTTCTTTTGATCCCCTTGACCTGGCCGGTACCCACAATTAGCACTTCCTTTGTGTGAATTCCCAATAGCTTTGCAATTCCTCCTTGAGATGGGGATGCCCTTGGTAATGGTAGACGCGGCTATTTTCCTTTATTGGCATCCTAAGAATTTCCCCATATTCCTCAATAGTTGGTGTAATTTGAAAATTGGAGAAAGTGAAGCATCTTAAGGAGACGTCCCAATATTGGCCCAGCTCTACAAAAGCATCACTATGTAGGGGTACTTGAAGTAGATCAAGGATGTTTCCATACTTATTCTTGAAGCTTAATTTGATTGAACCCCTTATGTGACAACTTTGTTGTTTTAGACCTTCCAGTGGTTCAACCCCTACGCTTAGCTTAATGTCTTTCCCTCTATACGCTTTTCCAGTAAGAAGTTGATCTGACCTCTATTATTGTGCCATTGAATCTTACGCCAAATTTTAGAGTTGTTGGATGATTTACTTGCCTTTTTTAAAAGAACAAAAATAGAAATAAATGATTAGTTAAGATATATTTTAAATTTGAATGTTATGCATGTGATGTGGATGATGATGCGTACTTCATGTCTTGATATGGGTGATTGGCATAGAGAAAAAGAACTTTAACTCCTCAAGAGGTCCAATACCTCATAGGGAGGTTAAAGGCCTATTAGCCTGTGATTGGCCCAGGCCGATACACAACTAAAGGTTTTATAAATGGTTTTTTATGTCTAAGGCCCATATCAAGTAAAGTTAAATGGTAATGCATGATGTGATGATTTGTCATGTACCCTAAAAGGTTATCTCTCATTGAGATATCTCTAGCATGATGAATGAGATGATTTCATGGTCGCTTAGGGTTGGGGGACCCCTAGACTAGGGTTAGTTATCTAATGCAAGCACCGTCCTTGCGATGTATCCAAAGTGACGTTGGATGCACGTTCAGGTGAAGCAACAATTAGTTGCTTTATCCTAGGGGTTCCCTTAATCATGCATGATGATGATAATACTTATAGAAGGAAGAGGAAAGGGGAAAAGAATATGCCCTCCAGTGTCCTATTTTAGGAATAACCTTAAGTTGGGGGTATCTACCCTAGAAAGGCATGCTACTCAAATGGGTTGGTCAATAGTTTCCTCTAATATGTGCAATGATTTTAGGGTTGTTCTAGTTCTCACAGCAAAAGGTCTCCTAGCTGCCCTCATCATGAAGATGACGACCCCATTTGACAAGTTTGACCTTCAGGGAACTCCGAAGCTCCATAGGGATCAACCTTGCTAAATGGGTAACAGCTAGGATGAAGTCTTCACAATAACCTCAAGGGGTTCTGAAAACCCCACAGGGAAACGGTTAGAAACTTCCACTCACTAAGGTACTCTCTGACCCAGGTATAGGGCCCAACATGTGTGTGAGGAGAATAGTGTAAGTGCTCATTGTGTGTGGAGAGCATACAAACCCGTTAGCCTAGATTCTACCCAACCCTCATCTGCTAAGCAGATCACAATATATACAAGATAAACAGTCAATAAAAATAAAATAATAATGAATAGAATAAATAAAAACAAGTAAACATATACAAATAAAAAAATAAATAAATAAAATGGTAATTAAAATAATGAATAAGGCCAAATTATTTTGAATAATAAACTTTAATGGGCTTGACTCCTCAAATATTCCCCAGTGGAGTCGCCAAACTGTAAGGTCCAAAATTTGAGTTCAGGAGTCGTCACCAAAATTTTAAATGAAGGAAAATTTTGGGAACCTTTTTTCAAAAAACATGGTCTACGAAAATAGGATAGGGTTCGAGAGTCGATTGTGTATGGGGAAGGTGTTAGGCACCCCATAACACCCGTTCGTGAAAACAGTTACCCTAAGTTTGTTATTTAAAATAATATGGCCTAAAAAAATATTTCCATTACCCAACGAAATAAAAAAAAATATTACAAAAGGAAAATATAATAAAAGAACTAAAATAAAATAAAATAAAATAAGAAAGAAAAATAAAAGAGGAAGAGGAAGATAAAATAAAAGACAAAATCAAATGAAAGAGGAAAGAGAAAAAGAAAGGAAAAAAGCATAATAAAAAAAAAGACAAAAAAAATGAAAAAGTTAACTAAATAAAAAATAAAAGAGGAAAGAGAAAAAGAAAAGAAAAATTATAATAAAAAAACAAAAAACTTTAGTTAATAGAAGGGAAGTATAATAGAAATGAAAATTGAAAATAAAAAAAATGTTTATACAGTTGGACTTGACTTAGGATGAAAGCCTAGGGCCTATGTACCCTTTAGAGGGATCAAAAGTCCACGTAGCTCGGGGTAAAAATGCGTGTCACTTGGTTTGTTTTTTTTAAAGAAAATTGTTTTTATTTAATTCACCAAAAAAAGTATTCTTTTTGTTTGGTTGGTATCTTTTATTTTAGAAGAAATCTCTTATTGTTTATTTTTTGGAGGGAGTAGGAATTTGTCAAAAACTTTAAATCATACTTCCTGAGGAGGTTCCGATAACCTCACACGGAAATACAATCGGTTTTTCCTGAGGAGGTTCTCAAAACCTCACACGGCGTAAAAAGATTTCAAAAAAAGTTTCCCTTTGCTTTTTCAAAAAAGATGTTCCATTATTTTCATTTGAAGGAAACAATGAAATTAAAATCAAGCTTCATACATGTTAAGCACACATATGTATTTGATCAAAAAGAGAATGAAAGAATAAAGAAGATGAAGGATTGGTGTACCTCTTGCCTCCTTCTATTTTCTCCTCCAAAATCCCAAAAACCAACCTCCTTTTCTTCAACCACTACTTCCCTTTTTATGAGAAACAAGTAGGGTTTGTTCATTGATGCATCATCTTTTTAATTTTTGTTTTCTTTATTTTTTAATATTTCTTTTGTTAATAAAACTACTTAATTTGAAGCCAATCAACATAAATAAGGGATTTTTTTAGTAGTTTTCGTTTATTTATTTTTTGAAAATTTTCTATTCATAAAATTACCTAATTTGAAATTGATTAACATAAAGGAGGGAATTTTTATAATTTTCGTTTTTTTATTTATTTCTCCTTGAAGAGCAAGAATCAAACTTTCCTAATCTAAACCCAATAATTGTTAATACATTCCTTTTATTTTTTTTTATTTTTTTATTCTTTAATGATATTTCTTAATTTGGGAGTCAACCATCATAAATAAGATTTTTCCTGAAATTAAGGTAAGGAAAACTTTCCAAATTTCAATGGAAGACTAATCATCATAAGTGTCACTTTTCAAAGAATATCTTCCCAAATTATAAGAAATTATCATGAAGGATTTTTTTCAATTATTTTTGTGGGGCCCGAACAAAATACGGTGTTTACAATTTGGATATTTAGAAAATAATTAACTAGAAATAATTGTTTAAAATATCCAAAAGCCTTAGATATCTGATTTTAGAAGAGGGAAAAATAGCTTGGAAATTGTAGTAATTTATAAAATTATTTCCAAGAGAAAGTCAAATGCAATTTCCTAGAATTGAAAGAAAAAGGCTTAGAAAAAACTCAAAATTGGATTTTCTTAAAAAATTAATTAAAGACAATTCTGGAAGTAGAATGAGGAAAGAAAAATCATGGAGGTATTGTATGAATTTTAGGAATTTTTAATGACCCTACATAGGTGCAATGATAAGAAAATTCCTAAAAAGTAATTCTGGCCGAATAAAGTAGTTTTATGAACAACTAAAATAACTTTATTTGCAAAAAGAACAAGAGCGAGACACCTAGTGAGAGAACCTCCAATCTTCCATGCAGCATTCTGAATGCAACCCCCGTACGCATCCATCGAATCGTCATTCGGATGGTCTGAAAAATGCTAATGGGAATAGATTTTCTATGCCAAGTACTGAGTTAGAGACAGGAAACATTGGGAATCAATGTGGACTCCTTATAGAGGGGAGTAAACGACAGGAGGAGGAGAGTAGTGATACAAAAGGAAAACTCCAGAGAAAGGAAGGACGATTTACAGGGAAAGTCTCCCTTCAGCTGCGTGAAGAAGATTGGATGGTTGATGACAGCACAATTCAAGAGAGTAAGACTAGTGCCACCCTATCTTACAGAGATGCAGTAAGGCCCCGAGGCAACTCCAGAAATGATTCTATCCACAAGAAGAGGAACACGAAGATGAGGAGGTATGGGATGGGAGTCTTCTGCTAAAAAACACAGAAGGTCTCCCTGATGGCGTCACGATTAAGGATACAGAAAAGGGCCCAGCTTCGAGTTCTCGGAGGAAGAAAGGAGAAGACTAGAATGTTTTTGGAGGAAATCTTTGATAATCAAGCTTCTTGGAGGGTCAGTGGGATATATGAATCTGAAAAGGAAACTCCGGATGATATGGGGGAAAGGAGGGAAGATTGAGTTATTAGTGATTGGAAATGGGTATATGATTGTGCCATTCCAAAACCAAGATGATTACCACTTTGCTTTAGAAGGGGGACTGTGGTTGGTCTGACAGTTCAAACATGGAAGAGGAATTTTAATCCCTGGATGGAAGACATCAAATGGGTTGCAGTGTGGGTGAGGCTCCCGGGGTTACTAGTGGACTACTATGACAAGAAATTTTTCTTTCACTTAGGAAACAAAATAGGGAAGGCCATTAAGGTGGATGAGATGACTCTAATGAGAGCGCGGACCATGTATGCAAGAATGTGTGTTGAGGTTGATATCAATGCACCACTGCTACCTTCTTACATGGTGGACGAAAACAAGTTAAAGATAGAGTATGAAGGGTTGAACTTAATATGTTTTTGTTGTGGCCGGTTTGGACATGGCACTGAACATTGTCAAGTAAGGAGAGAAACATAGGTACCACAAAGTGAACAAGATAGAAGTTATGGAAGGGAGCAGGAAGGACACAACGGAGCTCTGGCAACCCCTCCGCCAAACATGTATGGTGAATGGATGATAGCACAAAACCCAAGAAAGGGAGGCGCTCGAATACCAAGGAAGGAAGACCTGACAATGAAGGACAAAAAGGAGGCAAAGCTGAAAAGTAGAGAATAGATATTTCATTGAGATTTGAATTACTGGATACGGAGGCAGAGGAAAGATTAGAGGGAGAAAAAGAAGAAACAGAAAGAAGACCACTACAAAATATATCCAATGTTCTGGAAAGTCAACTTGAGAACACCCCTCCTACAGTCATGATGAGGAATACAGTGAATGTGACAGCAGCGAAGAGTAGGGTGTTAGGGGGGAAAGGACCAAACGCGGCAAACCTAAGAAGTTCAAAGGGGAAAGTAGAGGGGGACAAGAAGGCAAAGAAAAAAGAAATAGTGAGACAGGACGTTTCAGAGAAAGAAAAAGTTAATAAGAAGGGGCACAAGGGGCTGAATGAGGAGAACAAATTGGGCCTTACAGAAAAAAATGCTTTTGGGCCTAAGGAGGGAAGAAGGATGGTAGAAAAGGATGAGGAAATGGGGCAAAATGTAGATGGGCCTATAATAAGGCATGGCATGGGCTTGGATGACAATATTGTTAACAATTTTCTGGACAATCTACCAGATAATGAAGAGGAAGCTATGCATTATGATAACACAAAACCACCGGATCCCTCATTACTGGGTCAACAGTTGAATCCATCAATAGAGGAACAGAGGATGCAGATTCAAGATCATAAAAACGGGAGTTTACAGCAAGATAGTCGTGAAGAGCTCACACGTTGCAGAGATAGAAGCCCAGAAAGGAGGTATCTTTGATTAAAGAGAGTTCTTTTCCATATTTTTGTATCTTATGATTTTTATCTGGAATGCTAGAGGTACTGCTAGAAGAGCTTTAGTACTGCACTAAAAGAATACAAAAGGAAATTTTCTCCCCAGATTTTTGTAGTAATGGAAACTAGATGTAGTGGAGTCACTGCACAGAATGTAATAAAAAAACTTGGTTTCCAACATAAAGCCATTATTGAGGCCCAAGGAATGTCGGGTGGAATTTGGATATTGTGGAATGAAGACTCAATTCAAATGAAAGTAATTCGAAATCATAGACAATTTCTTCATTGTGAAGTATCAGGTCTGGGAAGAATTAAATGGCTATTTACAGCTGTCTATGCGAGCCTAAGGGAGACAGAGAGAAAATTACTCTGGGAGGAAATGGAAAAGATAAAACCTGATGGGAATATACCTTGGCTGTTAGCTGGAGATTTCAATGACATAAGTCAAGAAAGTGAACAAAGAGGAGGTAAAGATGTGAATGAGAGAAAGTGTGCCAGGTTCTGTGAGAACATTGAGAAATGTCTTCTTTTGGATCTTGGAGCTACGGGACCCCAGTATACATGGAGGGGGCCAAGAATATGGCCATCTCAAAGACTTTATAAGCGGTTGGACCGTGCACTCTGCAATAAAAAATGGAGCAGCATGTTTCATGATGCACATGTGTGTGTGGGCCCAAGAATAAAATCTGACCATCATCCCCTTTTTGTCTATCTTGAAGCTGAAAAGGGTGCAAGGGAAACTCATCCATTCAGATTCGAAGCAAGCTGGTTATTACACAAGGATTTCAAGGATATGTTGAAACAAAACTGGAATGGGGAAAGATTTGTCTGGGAAAAGCTCACTGAGTTACAGTCTTGTCTACAATATTGGAATACACATACATTTGGGCATATAACTAAGAAGAAAAACATTCTTCTAAGACGTCTGGAAGGCATACAAAAAAGTAACCAGTTGAAGGATAGACCATATTTGGAGAAATTAGAGCAGGAACTAAATGATGAATTATTAGAAGTGCTTGCATAGGAAGAGATATTGTGTTTCCAAAAAGCAAGAACAAAATGGTTGAATGATAGTGATAGGAATACTACCTATTATCATACAAAGACAACTATCTGAAAACGTAAAGCAAGAATCGTTGCGCTAAAAGATGAAGAGAATGTGTGGGTTGAAGGGAAGAAAGGAGTGGGTGCCATGGTAAACCAGTTTTTTCAAGGGCTGTTTAGAGAAGCAAAAGATCAAAGAGAGTGGAGGGAAACCAGACATGGATGGCCAAAGGTGACAACGAAGGAGTGGAGGCTTATTAACTCACAACTCCAGGATGAAGAAATTAAAGATGTTGTTTTCTCTATTGGTGGTATGAAGGCACTAGGAGTAGATGGATATCCTGCTATATTCTTCCAACGAAACTGGGATGTAGTTGGCAAAAGTGTATCTGAGGCTATGAGAGAAATGTGGACCTGTGCTGACAAGATTAGAGAAGTCAACAAAACTCTCATCTCTTTGATTTTGAAGGTGGATAAGCCATAGAAAGTAACTCAACTGAGACCAATTTCCTTATGCAATGTGGTTTATAAAATTCTTACCAAAATCATTGTGAAGAGGCTCAATGTATTATGGCTAAGGTGGTGTCACCATACCAAGTAAGTTTTGTGCCAGGAAGAAATATTCATGACAATATCATTATTGTCAGTGAAATGATACACTCGATGAGGAAAAAGCAAGGAGAAAAAGGTACATGGCTATCAAGGTGGATTTGGAGAAAGCTTATGACAAAATTAGCTGGGGGTTCATGAACAAGGTGCTAATAGAGATGGACTTTCTTGAACAAATAAGAGAAAGAATTATGAGTTGTATCTCTACTACATCAACGCGCATTCTCTAGCAAGGAGAAAAAATGGAGGAGTTTGTCCCCTCTAGAGGGCTTCGCCAAGGAGACCCGGTTTCACCCTATCTTTTTGTACTCAACATGGAAAAACTCACCCACCTTATTTTAGATAAAGTGAGAGAGAAAAAATGGAAAGGCATGAGAGCCAGTCGTAAAGGCCCTATTATTTCACATATGATGTTTGCTGACGATTTGGTTCTTTTTGCAAAAGCAAGGACTAATCAAATTGAAACAATTCTTCAATGCTTACAGGAATTCGGTGAGATATCAGGACACATAGTTAGCAAGGAAAAAACACAAGTTTTCTTTTCTCCAAATGTTACCCAGCAAACTAGAAGGGAGATATGCAGACTTTGCAAGTTTAAAGAGGTACCAGATTTGGGAAAATACTTAGGATATGACATTATCTATCTAAGGAGGAGGAGGGATAAGTATAGAGGAATTGTGGAAAGAGTGCAACGTCGTCTAATTGGATGGAAAACAAGCAGTCTATCCCTTGCTGGTATAATAACACTAGTCAAATCAGTTACCTCCCCAATGGTTCAATATGCCATGCAACATGATAAACTACCCCAAAATGTGGTGGAGGAGCTAGAGAAAGCTCAGAGGAGATTCATTTGGGGGGAACAGGGAGATGAGAAGAAGTGGCATGCAATTTCATGGGAAACTCTGTGTAAACCCAAAGTAGACAAAGGAGTTAATATTAAAGATATGAAAATCATGAATGAGGCGCTCTTAAGCAAATTATTGTGGAGAATAAAAAATGACCCTAATGATTTGTGGGTTCGTGTTCTTCATAGGAAGTACGGGAGAGCAGCTTATCTTGAAGGGAATATGGAAACCAAACAAGAGGACTCCAGGTTATGGAAAGAGCTTGCAAAATTATGGCCACAAGTTTGAGACAATATTGCAATGGATGTTTAGGATGGGAGCAATACAAATGTCTGGAATGATATCTGGGTGAACTTGGAAGGACCTCTACGAAGATATGTTCTTGCGGGAGAACTAATAGATGAGAACTTGAAGGTGAAGGACCTGCTAAATAGAAATGGGGATTGGGATCTATCGCCTATTGAAAAATATATCCCGAGTGATACAAATCAGAGCATCAGAATCATGCTCAAACCAACCATAGATGGTGGAACTGACAAAGCAAAGTGGAGGCTGTCCAGTAATGGAAAGTTCTTGACATCTTCAACCTACCAGTGGATCAAAGGTAGAGAGGAGGGACCACAAACCAGAACATGGAATGCAATCTGGAAGCTTAGGGTGCCAGAACGAGTACGTACCTTTATGTGGTTGGTTCTGCATGATAGACTAGCAACTAAGGAGAGAATTAACAAATGGAGTGGATCAATGGATACTTGCCCATTATGTCAGCAAGAGAGAGAAATGACACTTCATGCTATACGAGACTGCACATACGTAACAGAAATGTGGCGGAAAGTGATCACACAGGATATGAATGAGAATTTCTTCAACCTATCGCTAAGGAACTGCCTGCAATGGAATATTATGAAGAAAACATAGGATGAGGAAAACTACTGGTGGTCAGAGAAATTTGCAGTGACTTGTTGGTTTTTATGGACTTGGAGAAATTTATAGCTACATAAACCTAACAACAAACGTCCTCCACAGGGAGCACAAATAATCATGTGATACTTGCGCAATCGAGAAGGAAGTGGGATGAAAAGGTAGAACAAAAAGAAATTTCAGAAAGATACTTAGTTAAGTGGCAATTACCTAAAAATGAATGGTGCAAGGTGAATACTGATGGAACAATGCTCAGATCAGGAATGGCTGGATATGTTGGTCTCATTCGGGGAGATCAAGGGGAATGGTTAGGTGGATTCTCCAGAAAATTAGGTCCCTGTGATGCAAGAATAGCTTAAATATGGGGAATAATTGAAGGACTGTGACTAGCATGGGAGATGGGATTTAGGAAAGTTATAGCCGAATCTGATGCGGCTTTGGTGGTAGATGAAATTAATCAAGATAAGGACATGAGTGGCTGCTACCTTCTCGGAAGACAAATGAAGGAATTGCTGGCAAGAGAGTGGCAAGTTGAGATACGTCATGTCTATAGAGAAGGGAACAGATATGCTGACGTGTTAGCAAAGCTAAGCCTTCGTCAAAGAGAGCAGTCGGTAGTGTGGAGGGATCCTCCGCCTGATGTCATTTTTTATCTGAGAGATGATATTGAGGGGCATGGGACCCCTAGGTGTGTAATATAAGTTTGTCTCTTAGGCTTAGCTCGCTTTCATAAAAAAAAAAAAAAGTAACTTTATCTGCATAAAGCAGATTGTGAGGACTGGAATCTTGCCACATGCCATTCTTTAATGCAAACATGAAAAGTAGAAAGATATTTTAACCATGTGGTAGATTGTATCAGAGTAAAGTTAATTCATCAATCTAATTGAGTCCCACAACTAATTAACACATAAGGGTAGATTTTTTTAAGCTTCTGAGAGCTTCCAAGAGGTCATAAGTTGGCCAAAACTGCAGCAAGAAGGAGAGGAGATGGTGTGAGAGAGAGCAAGCAAGAAGGGAAGAGATTCCAAGCCAAAATCCACCAAGATCAAAGGAAGTGAAATTGCAAAGGAAAGATTGTGACAAGAGGGAAGTTTATAAGTTCAAGTCCAAAGGCAAAGAAAAGTTAAAAAGTAAAGGTAGCAAAAATTACTATCTTTTCGTTAATATTGTTCATGGTTGTTGTTGATGGATGATGCCATGTTGTATGCTAAGTATGTGCTAATTGCTTTTATTTGTAACATGCCATAACTATGTGCGCATTTCTTTTAGGTATTAGCATTTTGAGAATATGCATGGCTAGCTTGTAATTGTATGACAATCATGCATGTTAATACAATTGATAGTGAATTTTTCTATGGGAATTTCTTTGAAATCTCACTCTCCAAAAATTAATATTCTCTAGGCCAAGGTACCAACAAAAGACAAGAGCAAATGGGAGGATGCATGAAGAAGCTTAAATATTTCCAAGTTGCAAGAGAAATTATTTATGTTATATATGTGATGTATGTTGGATTTTGAAATTATATATGTTAAACCTCACAACTTTGGATGTATGGGTTAGTAGAATGTGAACATGTTATGAAAGTTAGTAATTGTGGTCAATAATAGCATGCATGGAAAAATTAAGTAGCAAGCTAAAAGGTGAAAAAAGGGTCAAATACCCTTAATGAAGTACTAAGTTGAGATAATGATGAGATATAGTAAATGAAGTCCAATTTTTGTGAAATTTTTCAGAAAAATAGTACACATGGCAAGCTTTAAGATGAGTCAAAGTTTGCTTGATTTGGAGTTTTGTGCTGAAAATTATAATTGTCCAACGTCAAAAGAAAAATCTAGAGAATTATTTTGTATTAATTAGTCAAGAAATTGGACAAATTGTTATTTTTTGTCCCTGTAGGGAACTTAACAAGTTTCATTTACAAACTTGAACGACTCAATTTTGATTTTTCTAGAATTAATTATGAATTTTTAAAGTTGACCAAAAATATTCAATTTACCAAGTAAACAGTACCTATGAATAGTAACTTTTACAAAGTCTTAAAATTGTACTTGGTTAACTAATGCTAAGCATGATAATGCCTTAAAGTGTTTCGTAATTGGTCTCTAATATAAAGTGAAGTAAGTGAAGGAATGTGTTAATATAATATCTCACACAACTCTTAGATAAGAGATCAATTAAAACGAATCCTGAATTAAACCCACATCGCATATTGATAAAGTGAAGAAGATCTATCTCTGACATAATTGCGCATCCCACAATTCGATAATAAAATTGTCAAAAGTAGAATATACACATAACAAATCCTTGTAAGTATCACACACGTATCGTGAGAGAGTTCAAGTGTACATCTATATATATTTGAATTAGAAGCTTGAACTGAGGAATGAAAATGGCGTACCCTCATATGTCAGCCATAGCTAATAACAAAGTGATGGTTGTCGGAATGGTGATAACGTTGATACTGGTTTCATTTGGAGAGAGCGTCCAGTATTGCCCAGGGACATGTAAGGAATTTCCAGGATGTGGTGATTATTGTAAGCTCATTGGCTATAAGATAGGACAATGCATCCCTCCTCAGAATCACTTCTGTTGCTGTGCTAAATAATTAATAATTCCCCACCCTTCCCCTCCTTATCTATCTTATATGTATATGAAATTTCATATATATTATAATAAATAAACTCTTATTTTAGTTAATCTCTTCATGGTTCTGATAATTTAGAACAAGCATAGTTTTATAGTATTTATGTCATCACTGAATTGACTAGCTTGTATCTACGTTTGGCTGGCACCATCACATTCTTTTTTTTTTTTTTTTTGCCGAGGCACCATCACATTGAAATGAAGCTGAAGAGGATATATGCGCCATTGGCATTTCTCACGAGACTGAATATAATATAACCAAAGCAGTTGTTGTTGTTGTTGTTGTTGTTGTTATTGCATGCTTGTCTCCTCCGCTGGGTTTTACTTCGTAACTTAATTCCTTTTTTGAAAAATTTACTTAAAAATGCGTGAAATTGATGTGGTAAATCCATGTGTAATTGTGTTCTAAATATAAATCTTTTAACACCTTATGAACCATTACCACTACTCGACAGACAAAAAAGAACTATTACCTTTAATCCTAAATATAAATATTCTCCAATCCTTTTTTACTCTCAAATTTATAATTTTTTTAATAGTATTTCTATTGATTGTACATATTAAGAGGTCTTATCCATCAAGAAATAATTCCAAAGAACATAATTAAATACGGTAGTATTTAAGGAAAACCAGCACATTTGTTGCAATTAATTGATTTAACTAGTTTTTTAATATCCGTTGAATAGTTGTGTGTATCTTATATTGAAGAATGAGGATTGCGTAACACTTGATTAACAATATAGATGGCAATATTGAAAATATTTTTTCAATTCTTAAACAAATTTTTAAGAGAAAATACTTATTGGAAAAAGTATTCGTTGTTATTCAACAAACGCCGTCGATCATTACATTACATGCATAATGTTATTGAGATAGGTACCAATATATTACATTTTATCTAATCCAAGAAAAACACATATAATTATATTTTTTTGTTAATCAAAATTATTTATGTTGTGAGGAGCCGATCCCTTCTATTAGACTCAACCATGATGATGATACATATAATTGCTTCTTAATAGCCAGGATGAATATTCTACTCTTACCTATAACTCACATTAATTAATCAAATGGTGATGATAAAAAATGACAACCTATCCATATGTACCATATTATATGATTAACCAAATATATTCTAGATATATTACTTGTTTCAGCATTTAATTTTAGAGTTGCTATTTACATTTGAGTTGGTAATTTTGACTAACAAGACGATTAGCAATGTTAACATTAAGGAATTTAATGTTAAAAATATTATATATTGTCAACAGCAAACTGTTGTAATATTAGCGCTACTAGTCACGCTAATACGAGATTCCGAACTCAAATTTGGCGTTAACATGCTTATTTGTGTTTACATTGACTGCTGTAAAATATATAATATTGGTCAGTATTATTAGTTTAAGAACATCAAGAGTTGGCAAAAAAAAGAAAAAGGTTTAAGAACAAGAATATCACTTTGTAGAGCCTCTATCTATCATATTATATGCATTATAAAAATATAAACATTTTCTATGCCATTTATATTTTTTGAAACTAACATATGAACTCTTTAGCTTTAAAATTTTTAAAAGATGCCCCCCCTTTCGTTTGTTTTTATAAGATGCAAATAATTAAACAAATTATGTAAATAAAAATGTAGGTTGAAATTAGTTAAAAACAATAAATAAGTACAAAAATGCAATTAATTTTTTTTTAAAAATACATTTATTTATAGAAAGTGTGGGGTGGGAGAGGATATGAGTGAAATGAGAGGTGACAAAGAATGAGCGGGAAAATGAGATTGGAAAGACATGTAATCTTTTTTTTTTTTATCTGAGAAAGACATGTAATCAATCAAAGGTAAAGATAAAAACAATACAATAAATACTGAGTATCTTCAAAGCGTATCTTATAAAATGGAATATGCCCATTCAAAAAAGTGTGTGTGTGTGTATTATAAAAAGTAGGTGTAATTAATTCTAAATTATTCTAATTATGTTTTAAGCTTTTTTGTTTTTGTTTCAAGAATTGGCTCCCCGCGCCCTCCCTATATATATATATATATTTATATCCATGGATAGTGAATATTGAGAAAGTGAATTAATGA
Organism: Vachellia collinsii; assembly: GCA_006871305.1. Taxonomy (NCBI): domain Eukaryota; kingdom Viridiplantae; phylum Streptophyta; class Magnoliopsida; order Fabales; family Fabaceae; genus Vachellia; species Vachellia collinsii. The sequence goes on along the minus strand of QFDD01004623.1, from coordinate 2,600 downwards.
GAGGATCCATGTGTGTGCAGATATGGGGAGTTAGTTACGGAAAGAACAAAAGAGAAAGAAACCTCCCCACTCTTTGGTCAAAAGAAAAGGGAAGCGGCGGTTCCGGCCGGCCAAAAATGTCCTCACGTAATTTCGTATCCTTCAAAATCCTGCACATTAATTAAATGGTCAAAGGCGCAGTTATTATCTTACCAAAACTGAACACATAACGTATCTTTTTTTTTTTTGCCAGCGAACACATAACGTACCTCTCTCTCCCTCTGTGTATATATACACATATTCTTGTTGTTCCTGTAGAAGATATAGAGTTTGAATATATTTCAAGAAACTGAGATGGCCTTCCCTCGTCTCTCCGCCACTGCTACCTGCAAATTCATGCTCGCAACCATGGTGATGATGATGCTGCTCTCATTTGGTATGTGCATATCCATGCATGTGTGCGTTTAGTGTTGGTGTGTAAAGATGATGATGAATTAGGGTGTGGTTAGTTTTAATTAATTAATGAACTAAATTAAGAAGAAGATTTATAATGATGATGTGTGTGTGTGTGTGTGTGTGATGCAGGAAGGAGCACACAGTATTGCCCAGGACCGTGTTTCCAGATAAAAAGGGGATGTAATGAATACTGCAAATCAATTGGCTATAGATATGGCGAATGCATTGAAAAGCTACATGCCAACTGTTGCTGCACCACGTGATCTCATCATTCCTCATTCAACTTCATATATTCTTGCCTTCATCATCTCCTTTATTATCCATCCCCTTCCAACCTTATATATAAAAGAATCATAATAAAATAAGCTATATATGCTTTTCTCTTCTCACTTATAATCTCCCTATACATATGCTTCTAAATGAGTTTTACTGCGCTATGTATATATATATATATATAAATTACAAGCCAACTCCATCCTAAAACTCGTAAAATTAAAATGTGTTCTTATTATTAAATAGTTATTAAAAATATATTATTTAATAATTAAAATATAACAATGAAAGTAATCTGATTTATCATATAAAAAAACTTTTGATAAATTTTGTGTACAAAGTCATGAAACGTAATCAAATCGAAAAAGATGGCTAAGAGCGAATTGGTATGTTTTTCAAAAGTTAAAAACCCATAACTACTGTAAACTCAGCCATTCAACTTATGGGTTTGACAATATATTGGTTATGATTAACCAAATCACATAGATCAAGGTTAGAGCTGAAACAATGGGTTCGGTCCGCCAACCTGCTTTTTTTTAAATAATATATTTTATATTTCTTTTAACTTTTTTCATTGCAATATTTTTTTACAAAGAAAAAAGTAACATTAAATTCTATTTTTTAGGATCACCAACATGTAATACATTAAAAAATAGTATAAAATATTTTATTTTTCCATATCAATTTTTTATAATATTATTTTTTTAAAATTATAACAAAACATTAGTACATATATATTATTAAATTATAAAGAGATGTAGTAAGATAATGTTATTTTTGGACCAAAATAAAATAATATTGTATGGTCGAATAAAATAACATTTTATTCTAGCAGCCCGAACCCACCAACATTTTATTGTAAGGTATTGATTAAAATTAATAAAAAATAATAATAAATGTGCAAGATTATGAAGATGATGAGTGTGAGAGAGAGAGAATTAGTGGGATTTTGGGAAAAAGGAGATCAGGTGAGAGGGATAATTTGAGGTAAAAATAAAAATTATGCATTAACTTTTTTAGACTAAAAGAAAATGTTACTTTATAATACTACATGAATAAACGAGAATGTTAGTTTTATATGTAAGAGTGAATGAAGTAACTCATGGGAAACAACGAGACAAAAAACATGCAAGATTAATTCTAGTTTTTTTGCCAACAGTAATTAATTCTAGTCTTGAAGTAGTTAAACATTTTTAATGCAATATGGAGTTAGAAACAATAGTAACTAAGGACAGTAATGTGTTTGAGTACTATATTTATAGATGAATAAGAGGACAAAAAGTTTCCCTATCACCTAAATTATTGAATGCTTACTTACACACTAATGATTCTGTTGGATATGAGTTGAAGAGCTACATTGGCCAAGAGATTTATAAAATACTAAGAAAGAAACCACACTATTAAAGTGCCCTTAAGCTCAAGCTTATGGATTTACCAGATATAAGTAGGGTAATTTACTATATCTACTCAAGATGTATGGTTAATAAATGTCATAACTACTTTCACATTAATGATTAGGACTATCCTATCTTGGCCTTCATAGGTGCTAAGGAATAGAGAAACATTCGGCTATGATATTTGATGAGATGAAAAGTGTAACACCAAGCGCTGCTAGGGACCTAACACCCTGAGGGACCCCGGAGTGGGTAAAGAGGGAAGGGAGACGCAGTAGGCAGGGTGCGCTCAAATCCCACATCGGATAGACTCGTCCAAAGTGAAGGCCATATATGTAGTCAATGTGTGGCCTTTGCCATCCGAGACGCCTTTTGAGTGACTATGGGATCCCAAAAGGATAAAACCCTGTGCCTACGGGCGGCTAAATAGGGACAATACCTTAGGATGTCACAATATGGTATCAGAGCCGAGGACGGCTCTTTCCGTTGGTGGGGAGA
>QFDD01004622.1:0-18575 GCA_006871305.1 Vachellia collinsii | reverse complement strand
GGGTCCCTGACGGTGCCGGACTACCTCACCCCACCTCCCTGAGGTCTTTTGGCAGCCAGGTTATAACCTCTCCCCTAGAGGTTTCACAACTCGCCTCCCTAGGGATCGAAGCCACTACCTGGGGGTAAGTAGCGCCTCAATGCATCCCTGGTAGCCACTTGACCAAATGGCCAAGTGGTTACCAGGGATACATTGAGGCGCTACTTACCCCCAGGTAATGGCTTCGATCCCTGGGGAGGCGAGTTGTGAAACCTCTAGAGGAGAGGTTATAACCTGGCTGCCAAAAGACCTCAGGAAGGTAGGGTGAGGTAGTCCGGCACCGTCAGGGACCCAGTGGGGTGAAGCCATGCCGTTACATAAAAAGGCGCCTTTTAATGTAACAAACTGCCGCCCACCAAGGTCTCGGCATCCGCACAGGCCTGCACTGAGGGCACAACCCACGCCCACCAGCCAGACACACAAGATATATTCCCGCCCCCTGCGGGATTTATCGCCCCCTAGTGGATCGAACCCGTGACCTGGGGATAAGTCACGCCTCATGGATCCACTGGTAACCACTTGAAGTGGTTACCAGGGATGCATTGAGGCGCTACTTACCCCCAGGTAGTGGCTTCGATCCCTGGGGAGGCGAAGTGTGAAACTCGTAGGGGACGAGTTATATCCTTGTGCGGAGCACTCTGTCAGGGAGGTAACACCCGTTGGTGGGCCGGGGGTTGTACCCTCAACGGGGAAATCCAGAAGCAGGGTGTGTTCGTTACACACACTTTGAGAGGGAGATTGTTAGAATACAAGTGTGACCTAATTTTGTATAGATTTCTATTCATATGCTTCATATAAGCCTTTGATCTCCCAAAATGGATGTCATGTTAAATATGTCATGTTGAGATTTTAAATCAATATGTTATGAAAATTGAAAAGTTATAGTAAACCAGAAGTTTACTGATTCAAACAGATTTATTGTTGGATCATCCAAGTCAAAAATAGGATACAACAAATGATCAAAAGATTATGTATTGGCATTCATTCAAGAACCAGAAGATTCTTCACAAATAGAAAACATAATTCAAAAGTTATTATGTGATGCTTGTTCTCAAAGAAAATTGATTGAGAACATTGCCAATTATGATTTGAAATGGATCTTTACATTTCTAAAAGTATATTGCATTCATACGGGCCCATTCAAATAGCATGTAAACCATATAAAGTATTCAGAAAATTTGATTGATGCATCTATAAAATGGTTACATGCATGATTATTATTAATTTGCAACATGAAGTTTGCAAAATTGTTTGAATAAATTATTATATTGAGTGCATAGTTTTAAGACTATACGATCCACAAATCATTTTTTGAAGCCTCCATAAATAGTTAGATCAATACTTATGAGAACAAGATTTCCACTTCAGTGTTGTCATATTTGATTTGATATATTGCAGCACTTATACACATCAAGCCAACAAAATTCTCCCCGTGAATTTTGCTTTTGGTAAGGAGCCAGATATTTTCCATCTCAAAGGTTTGAATGTGCAATGTTTGTTCTTATTGATCCACCATAATGCACATAGATTGAAAGTTAAGATAAATGTTGGGCAAGATTCTCCTCGTTGTTTGTCTTTAAATGAAACAAAATGGTGTTTCTAAAAGGGAACAAATAGGTTTATGAGACTTGTACTGTATTATTGGTTAATTGTCATTTGACAAAGTTTTTCCATATAAGGGGGAGAAATTGAGTAGCTGGAAAAGAAAATACATTGAATGCATTATTAATATCAAATGTAGATCCTCAAAAATAATAGTATGAACCAGAAGTTCATCGAATATTGCATTTATGATATATAGCAAAATATCTGTCAGATTCAATTACTGACCTAAATGAGAATTACTAATTCTTATATTCCAGCTAAAAATGCTCCAATTAATATAAATAAGAATGAGACATGCCTGAAGCATGGAAAATTAATAGGTTCCAAATATAATACTTTGGATAAAGAGGAACATATTATTAAGATGATCATATTGAGGAGGCTGGCACTCCAAAAGAGGCCAAGACATAACTAATTGCAAAAACCTCAAGAGAGGTTCAAGTACCTGAAAGTAATATTGAGATTTTGATAAGTTATGTCACAATGAGAAAGATGGAACTGAAAAAATAAAGTTGTCGATAATAATTTTGATAATAACATCACGTGATCAAATGAGGATCTTCTATATAAATTTGTCGTGCAAAGTAGACAGAAAAGTGATTGGCCATGATCAGAAGTAAAAGGAAAGAAAGCAATAAAAATACGATTGTGTTATTTCGATGTCAGAATTATGTACTTCCAATCCAAACACATGAAATACAAAGTTATTATATAATATGCAAACATTTATGTGAAAACAAAGATTTTCACAATGGTATAATGGTTATGATGATATATAAGGTATATTATTTTGTGATAGATGAAAAATAATTACTAGTCTGATAGAATATATGAAAAGGTATGTGTCTATTGAATATTGTTAAAGCCTATGCATATGGTTCAATAAACAGTCACATTAGGATTGTGATGATATATGAATGGATGGTTTTGTTGGCAAGATAGAGATATACTTGTCAACCTTGCATAGTCACATTAGGATTGAAGCTTGAAAATTGGATTTATTAATTGTAACAAGAGATTGAACAATTAATGGAATTAAACACTTGTTCTTGACTTGAGAAAGCTTTAGAATCCTAGACTAACACATTTATACATTAAGAGCATTTATGAGAGGAAGTTATGTCAAGGTTTTGAATTACAAGGGGGAGAAATAATCCTAGGCTCCAAAAATCATCTTTTGAAGTTAAAGAATCAATTGTTTTTATCACTTTTTAGTTTTAGAAATTAGTTTTCAAAATTATCATTTCACATCAAATGTTTGATTTGTTCAACTTGATTGAATGCATCTAGCATTTTGATTGGTTGAGATTTTTAAGCAAATCCTTGTGGGAACGATACTTTCTCATCACTTTATTACTTGACGCGACCCGTGCACTTGCGGTGCGAACAAGTTTTTGGCGCCATTGTCGGGGATTTGTGTCCCAAGACCGTCTTTGGTTGACCTTGATTAGAGCACTATTAGCTTAAGCTTGAGTTTTGTATATGTTTGTTTTTGTGTGTTGGTGTTTGTTTCTTTTCTGTTTACTTATTTTCTTGTGTTCTTGTGAATATTTGATCTCTTTGTGTGTTTCTATGTTTAGTTGTTATTTTATTTTAAACTTTGTGCATGGATCATCCTTGGTGGACTAATGGGCAAGTGGTGGATTTGAACATGATAATGATTATCTAAATTCTTATTATGACCCTTATGCTTGTGAAGCTCAATATGAGTACATTTGTTGTAATTACTATGAAGATAGTCATTATACTAAGCAATGCCCCCATGTCTCAACCTTGGATTATATGGAGGATGATTTTTCTAGGGCTCAATATTTGCATGATAATACTTTTAGCCCTAGATGGAATCTTGAGCATTCATTGTCTTGGGATCCTAACTATTCTTCCCCCTCATATGCATCACATTTTCATACATCACCTGATATTCATGTAGAGGAAACCACCCTCATTCATGAGGTGAAGCCTACAATAGAGGATCTGCTTCAACGTATTCTTGATAATAATAATGAAATGAGAGCTTGGCAAGAAAAGAAATTCGATGAACATGTATTAGCTTTTCAAAATTTAACATTGCAAGCAAGTGAAATGGCTTCTACCCTTGAGTATTTGAAGCAAGAAGGTGATTTCATTGATATATCAAATGATTCCGTAAGGTTATCAAATGATTTTACCTTAACCAAGGTTTTGTCCCATTGGGTTTTCCTGGTAAGGTTTTTAACGAGGCAGCTTCAATATTTATATTGTGTACTCTTTTTCCTTCACTGGGTTTTTGTCTCACTAGATTTTTTTCTAGTAAGGTTTTAATGAGGCACAACATTTATTTATGGACATCCAAGGGGGAGTGTTATGAAATTATATGCAAATGTGGATGTCCATAGAACACTTTGGATTCCTCTTATAATTATCTCCCTCTAAATGCCAAATTCCATAACCTCCCTAATGAATTGCTTAAGAGGAGTTTCTAATAGTTATTGTCATTACTTTATTCTTTATAATATTGTAACCATAGCATTAGACATTAAGAGTTGGAGGCCTATAAATAGAGGTCATGTACAAAGTGTTGAAACACACATGGAAATGAGATATACTTCCTTGCTTCCTCTCCCAATTTCTTCTTCTACTATACTCTTCTGCTACTCTCAAACTCTCTCATTTTATAACAAGTTATGTAATTTTTATGCTTAAAATTTAGTATTCCCTATATTTACTAACTTGTATCTTCTGTCTTTATTTTACTGATACTCTGATAAATTGTGTGGGAGCAATTTGATTCGCAAGCTGATTAAATAACTTTCTATTGCTCTCACCTTTATTGCCCCTAGAGTGGTAGGGACTAATATATTTATAATGACTAGTATATTGAAATATTTTGATCAGAACAAATTTATAGAATCACATTCAACAATTCAATTTTTTGTTCTAGCACTTCTAGCCATCTGTAAGCTTGTAATTATGGCCCAGATCTCAGCTTTTAATGCTGTACATACACCCAACCCCTTGACAAATCCTTTGATCCACTTACCATTACTATCCCTTAGCAATCCCCATCAGCCTGCTACCCCTTTTTGTCCTTTTGATGCTCCATCTGTGTTGAGTTTTGCCCATCCCATTATGGGCCTTTCCCATATATGATATTACTCCTTCTTTTTAAGACCAAGACAATTTATTTAACCTATCATCAGTTAGCAATATTTCATTTACATAATGATTAAATTTCAGCCGGATCCAACATTCAAGGAATGCATAGACTCTGTTTTATCGAATCTGTCTTATGAACATGTGAAAATTGTTTTCTCTCCTCTTTACTTTCAAATGGCCGACTTTTGTTTTTTTTTAAATAAGACCTCTCCCCTTTCATGACCTAATCTGCCCTCTTTCCAATTATATAAGTGAAACACAAGTCGGCTTCAATCATCGGGTTTTTCTGTACATAGGAAGGGATCCCAAAACCCGGGCAAAGTATTGTGGATCAAGAATGAAGGGGATTGAATTATACTGAAAATTGAAGTTCAAAATATAATAGACAAAGTTTGTTTTAGAACATTTCTAATCATTTTTCTCAATTCCCTCCCTCCCTTTTACTTGATTATTGTTGAGGGAGTATCAATGCAGTAATTTATAAAGTTTAATAAATATGTCTTACATTTAGGAATAAAGTCAACTCTTCAATTAGGTTCTACATTAATTTAATAATCTCTACTTTTTCTAAAAGTTCTGATTTTGTCTATGCTCAAATAGGATTTAGCTATGCCGGCTACAGTATTTTTCTCATGTATAGTTGAATCCATCAATCGTTTGAAAAAGTTAACGCCCATAACAAAGATAGTATTAATTTTCATTTCAACTAAAAATGTTTGTGTTTGAATTAGCAAAAGTTGGGTGCTAAGGATAAAATCAAGGATATTTACTTGCGAGAGCATATAGGTGCAGTTTTCTTTTGGGGCTGAATTGGAGTGGATGATGTTTGATGTATTTGTTTCACGTTAAGAGGAAATGAAATTCAGAGGATTGGTGTGTTAGGTATATTAGTTAAAGTGGTGGTTCTAAACCCGAAATTGGATCCGATGAGGGAAAAAGGGTTTAATATTACAGTAATGAATTTCATTTTTTTTTTAAGATATGAATTCTGACTTGAAACCTTGTTTGTTTTAGGGAGTTTCCATAGAGGTATGGAGGAACATATTTACTTTCATATTAGGACTCCGATGGAGTATAATTGAGACTTAGAGCATATTTGGCTCCCTTTCAGAATTGTTTTTAGAAGCACTTTCACACAAGTCGAGACAAAACTCATCTCATATATTTATCTCGGATTGCGTATAATTACTTTTTAAAAATTATTTCCAAACATGCTCTTAGCCCTGGATTACAGTCCAAGAGATCAGAATTCACTTGTTATATGCCTTAGTTAAAGAGGGCTTATCCACTTTTCCAATTATAGATGGTGTTGTGTCTTGTATGTGGAATATGTGCCAGAACAATATAAGTGGTTATTGTTTTCACTATGACTTTTCCAAACTTTAATTTTTGCTCCATATCATCCTCGTCACCATTTCTTCCTTTCTCTCGTATTTAAAGAACCAAAGCCCTGTAATTTGATTTCGTGCACTTCAATCTTTATAAATTTAGCTTGAGCTAAGAGTCATCCATCATTTTAAAGTATTTTTTCAAGCTTATCCACCAACTTAGAGTATTTCACATCGTATATATCAAATGCCATGAAATATTGTTTTCATGTGCGTTCAGCACCCTAATTTTTTTTTTGTCACATACAACACTTTGAAGTATTTTTTTATGTGTCCAATATTCTAAATAATTTTTCAGTGCATCCACCACTCTAAATTGTAAAGTGCAAGAATATGATAATTAGTATATTGCAGCGGGATAGATGCCAGACAAATTGAGTGAAGAATATGAGAATTGCGCAGAGCAATATATTTCTGAAACCTGGAAAAAAAAGGGTGCCGGATCATAATTAGTTGCTGTGCTTTCTTTATTTAAACTATTTGAATAAGAGTCAATTGAGTATTGCAGAAATAATACTTTATTCATCAATATGCATGTCAAGTTCTTTCATATTATTTAAACCATATTCATTCTATGTATCTATTCCATGATAAATTTCAGTTAATCAGTCCAGTCAAAACACAACATGATAATTATCAACCCATCTAACTAACCATAGAATTTTTCATGATGATTATTTGTGCAAAATCTAAGGATAACGTGATAGAGGAAAATATTTGGGATATCAACATTACGAAGGGGGTCGTTGGGTCAGTTTCTGATGCAAAGACGGAAATAGCATGATATTAAACGCAGTAGTGATCGATTTACTGATGCAGAGTTGAGTACAAGATTACATATTACAGGGAGTAGCTCAAAGTTCATAGAGTCCGAAGAGATTCCCCACTTGAATACAACAAGGAAAATAAATAGAGAGATTTTGGGGTCACTGGCCGTTGGACAGTTTCGACGTTCTCCCGAGAATCTAGGCATCGTGGGCACTGGATTTTCGGATCACAACTGCTTGGTTCGACTTCTGCGGGAAGCCAAGGACAGTCGTGGGCAGGTAGACTGACGCTCGAGTCGCTAGTACGTGTGGTCGCTAGCATTGGTCGTGCGCGTAGAGCCTTTCATGGACTTCGGTCACTAGTACTGTCAATGGATCACAAGTGGGCTGTCCTTGCTGGTTGGGCCGAGGATTAGTTGAGCCCAAGCCACTTTTTTGGGCATACAATAATCCCCCACTCTTCTTGTCCAGGGCATGTGGACGAGAAGAGTATGGAACACGGTGTCGTTACTTCTCGGACGAGTGCCTGCGACGGTTCATTTTCTTCATAGACGTGGCACCATCTGGCTCGTCCGTAATTCCTAGGATCGGACGATTGGGTTCAAACCAGTGCATCCTTTGAAAATGAAATGATGAGGCACGACGTTCACAGGTGTGCAGGAGTTTCCTGCGATTCGCAACCTTTGGCCTTCCACTACTTGATCTTTGGCCTTCTCATTCTCACTCCTACTCCGTAATCTTGCGTTCTTGGTGTCTGCATCTTTCCCTTCGATATCGTCCCGCTGTCTTTGTCTTCTTCTTCTTGTTGGAATCATGTTTGGCACTCCTTCTAACTCCGATACGTCTGTAGGGACCTTTCCTTTTCGAGAAAGCTCGGCGAATGATAGTTCACCATCACCTTCCCTCAACCACAAGTTCGAGGAAGAGGAAGTGGCTCAACCTCTGGTTCACCTCACACGGGCAAGCACTGCCACCTGTCCAACTCCTGCTTGAGTTTGCCTGTCGAAGAGTAAGTTCCACAACCTCTACAGCACGCCTAGCACTAGGGAGTAGGCGAGCATGCCTGTCCAGGGATGGACGAGCCTGTTCGTAAAGGTCTTCCAGTATAGAGAGTGTGTTACCTTGCCCCCTCTTCTTTGTGACCTATGCCGTTACGCCGACTTTGCTCTTGCCCAGCTGAGGCCTAACGTTTGGTGAATTATGATGTCTCTTGAAGCCTTCGCCAACTAGAGAGAGAATTTGCAGTTTTCTGTTTTGGATTTTCTGTCGGCCTATTACTTGGCCTAAAAGAAAGATAGGTTCTTTACTTTGACCCCTCACCCCGGCTCGTCGCCCCTGATCTCGGGTGACCAGATAAACAATCGGGGCTGGTCAGAACAGTGGGTCTTCGTGAAGTCACACCAAATGGTGGCTGTTGGTGCCCCTGTTTGCTAGTCTTGGAACTTTGAGGGTAAATGCTCATATGTGCGTCCTGTTGGTTCCCTTTTTGTGATCTTTACGAAAGCATTTTGTCCTTTTTGCAACCTCCCCCGGTAAAGACAAGCTTAGGGGGCCAACGAGGAGAGCCTTCAACTAATCTTGGGGGCCCCAAAGGGAGAAAGGGACTTTCATCTCTTGTTGAAGCTTGCAGACTCCCCTCACGGTATGTTCATTCTACCTTTGCCTCGTTAATCTTTGAATCGGACAACGTAAGTGAGCTGATGATTAAGTGTCGTTTAGGTAGTGCGCATCGCCATGAAGAACAAACCTACTCCCTCGAAAGGGAGGGTCACGCCAGCCCTTAGCGCGAAAGAGATTAGGGCTTGTCTTCACCTCATGGACACGAGGGTGAAGACGGTGGTCCCCCTCATACTGTCGCTGCCATTGCCTCCTCCGGCAGTGCCATTGACCTGTCAGTGTCCACCCTTGCGTTGCCTATCCACGCTTCACCTTCCAGAGCTTCTCCTGCCAAGTCGGTTGTCCGTAAGGGCAAAGCCGTTGAACATTCTCCAAAGGAGGCTGTGGCTGAATCGTCCAAGAGAAGGAAGACGGAGGATGAGGGGGCATTCACTTTGGACGAGTCTGACCAATGTGGGACTTGAGCGTACCTTACCTACTGCATTTCCCTTCCCCCTTCACCCACTTTGGGGTCCCTCAGGGTGTTAGGTCCCTAGTAGCGCTTGGTGTTACACTCTCCCCACCAAGGGAAAGAGCCTTCATCCGCTCTGATACCATATTGTAACATCCTGAGGTATTGTCCCAGTTTAACCGCCCGTAGGCATAGGGTTTTGTCCTTTTGGGATCCCACAATCACCCAAAAGGTGCCTTGGATGTCAAAGGTCACACCTCGATTACATATATGGCCTTCACTTTGGACGAGTCTAACCAATGTGGGATTTGAGCGCACCCTCCCTACTGCGTCTCCCTTCCCCCTTCACCCACTCCGGGGTTCCTCAGGGTATTAGATCCCTAGCAGCCCTTAGTGTTACAGATGACACCTTCATTCGGATGTCACAGGTAACCATCATCTTGGGTGGCTTCTATACCATCTCTCTATGTTATTCTAATTGCATTTGTTGATTGTATGACAGGGTTGGCTGAGTGTAACATCCCAAAATTTGATCAATGAGTTATAAAATGTAATTAAGTCTTTGAGAAGCCAATTACAAAAGTTTGGACAAATATGAATAAATTTTGGGCCAAAAGTATTTTTTAAGGAAATTATTTCATTTCTGGAAAATTATGGAAAATAAGCAAAATTGCCCAACATTTATGTTACTAATTATTTATCATATATGGAGTCAAATTTTAAGCAAAAGTTACTTATTGAGATATTCTATTTCAATTTAAAAATAAATAAATAAAAATGGAAAATGAGGTGTGTCTTCTTAGACACGTGGAAATGGCATTAAATGCCTTTGGCCATAGCTAATCCTCAGCTAGTTGCCCGAACTCTCAGTTTCTCCCACGTCTTCACCTGTCTTCTCTTTCATTCTTTCATTTTTATTCATTAGCCAGCGAACAGAGAGATGTCGAGAGCGCAGAGAGAGATAGAGAGAGAGAGCGAGATGGCCAACGGGAGAACGACGCCGTGAAACTTGTTGAAGAAGTGGCCGGATTTTGCACGCAACCGTAGATTCCGACTCAGGTGGGTCTTTAAAACCCCTTTTCCTCTTTGGATTTCTGACTTGGTGAGGGTTTAAGCTTCTGGAATCTTTAAGAAAGTAGAGGTAATAGGTGAAGATTCATCAATTCACCTACTGCATGATAAAATTGTTGTTTCCTTAAGCTAAATGAAGAGTTGCATATAATAAATCCATCCAGCTGTGTGTGTGGTTGCTGCATGTGGCTAATTTTCCTAAGCTGAAATCATGGGAGCTAGTTTTTTTAAAAAAGAAGGGGGCCTCGGTTCATTTGATTTTGTTTTTGTATGATGTGAATTTTTGCTGCTGAGTTTGGTGGGCTGAAAGCATAATTGTTTGGTTCTGAGTAAAACTCCCTCTGTTCCATTAAAAACTGAGGATTTAAAAGATTATTGAAGTGTTTTATGGCATAATATGTTGCTGTCCAGTTTCATTTTCTAAGGTGAAAAGCTGGTTTAAGCTAAGAAAAAGGCTTCATGATGCAAAAAGAGAAGAAGCTTTTGCTGATTAAAGGAATTTCTCAAGTTGCTGGAAAATATATGTGCATGCGTGCGTGTATCAAATCTGCTTGGGCCCTTTTGATTTCTGGAATTAATTTTTAGTCTACCATGAAATGAATAATAAAGAGCGAATACATGTTAGATTTATTGTTGGATTTGCTGGAACTGAAACAGGGGTCACGGTTTGGATAATTTAAGGCCAACGTATGAATGATATATATACATATATTCGCACGCAAGTGCATCTGTGTAAGAGCATATATATAATCTATAAATTGGAAGCATATATAAACATGCATGCGTGTTTGTTTATGTATTTTAAAATGTATATATATAGAAGCATGTGAGAAATAGTTGGAAGCAAAGAGGAAGTAAGATGTAGATATATATAGATACGTACATACATTGGCTGTGGATGTGTATATGTGTATATGTACTTTATAAATTGGAATTTGAGATTATGAGTTAGGGAATTGTTCTTGAAGGATTAAATGGTTCAAGCCTACGTTTTGCACTTTTTGGCAAAAGTTTAATGAAATAACAAGAGGATATTGGAAATGAAACTTAAATTGAGGTGCTGATGAGTACTTATATATATAAATGCATTTTATTAATCAAAGGAGAATGAGTTTAATATGTGGAAGCTAGAGAAATTTTGTGAAGCATATAAATGTATAGATATATGCATGGTGAGCATATATATATATATATACTGGAATGTTAGAGCGCTAATTTAAATTATTAAGTTTGTGTTGAGGTTCTTAATAAGTTATGTGGCTGTTATTGCTCAACTTTGGAAGAGAAAAGCTGAACTGATTGTGGAGTATTTAAGGAATGGAGATTTACCATTGTTTTGTAAAGGTATAAGAGGATTCTTGGAAACGTTATGATGATCACACAACAATATATGTATATATTTACAGGTAGAATGATGTCATGAAAATGTAAATATGATTGTTGAAGTTGAAAATAGTACAAGCATCAATATGTAATGTGAATGTTTTGGGAGTAAATGATGCTTAAAAGCTGTTAAATCAGTTTAAAAAGTGTTGGAAGAAATGTTTAAAGGTTCCTTTAGATAACCATTGAGAAGTTAATTGAGTTATGAGGTGTTAGTGATTTCCATGGTCCTAACGAGCTTAATAATTGATTTGAAATATTTATTTAGGACCATTGGACACTATGGAAGTGAGAATGGAACCTTAATCAAAGAAGCTCCTAATATAGATGGAAAAAGAATTAAGGAAAGCAAAAGAGGGAGATATATAGTAAAGCTTAAAGGTAGCAATTTTACCCATTCTTGCATTTAAGTTGTGTTTATATTTTGTTATGCTTCCTAGCTTGCCATGAGTTGAATAGTTATTTTATCTTGAATATGTGAATGACTCATTGAATTGTTTCATGGCCATGATTGACAATTCTATATTTTAAATGCATGTTCTTGTTATGTATAAACCATGGTAATGCTACTTGTTAATCAGTAAATGAAGGAAGTATAATTTGACTGTTTGAATGGTAATTGTTTACTATTGGGATTCTTTGAATCTCACCCATCAATAACTAACCATGCTAGGTTACAAGCTTCCAAGAGAAAAGTGAATGCAAAAGGCAAAGGGTAAATAAAATAAAAGAGATAAGCTTTTATAGAATTATTTTGCTGCAAGTTATTAAATGTATAACAATTCTTATAAGTTGTGTAAATTCAATATGAGGTCTTAGCATGTACATATGATATATATTGATGAATGATAAGTGATTGTATGCCTAAGTATGACCTTCAAAGTATGATTTTAATATGCATGATCATGACTGTTCAGATTGAGCAGTTTTCAGGATATGATTGATGTTTGATTCGTTAAGGCAAAGTAAATTATCTCTATTGTTCATGATAATTTTCAAGGACAAAGTAGACACATGGGGCTTTCCATTAAGTCCTAAATGAAGTTAATTGAAGCTCTATAGATTAATTTATTAAATTTTAAAGTCGTGGCACAAAGTGTGTTGGTAAAACAAAGAGGGTTTAGTAAATCAATAAACTGTATTACCTACCATATTTTATGGCCAAGATCATATTTTTCTCATGTAAAGAACTACAAATGCTTTCAAAAGAATTTTAGAGCACCCTCATATGATTTTTCTAAAATTAGTTATGAGTTTTCAAAGTTGGACTGAAAATCTGAAAGTACCAAATGAATAGTAACCCATTGACCAAGATGAAAGTTTTTAATTTATGGGCTTTAACTATATATTCTCCTTAACCATAACGCCTCCGAATGCGCAATAGATTGTGTAAATGAAGGGTGTTACACTGAGTGTCGTCATTCTTGGGTGTGAGCTTGCAGACATGGATAGACGCCTAGCCCAGGTCTAGGAAGAAAAGGATGCCTACCTCAGGCAAGTGGCCGCCAAGGAGAAGGAACTCGTCCGCATCTGGAACCTCATGTGCAACCAGAAAGATGTCGTGACAGCTGCGGACAAGAGCACGAAACTTGCCAAAGTTGAGAAGGAACTTAGGTGGACACTGGAACGAGGTAAGGCTGGAAAGAGATGTCTTAGATACGGACGTCGCAGCCCTTAAGGAGGACGTCCATGTCGTGGAGACTGAGGCTTATATGTCCGCAAAGGCCCAGGCTTTATGTGAGCACCAGGTGGGGATGTCTTCTCGATGGAACGTTGTAAGGACCATTTCCTTGTATGAGGCTACTTGCGACTGCACCTTTGAGCCCAACCCCTTTGAGGACATGGACGACACAACTGCAGTGAGCGTCAAAAGAGGCACAGGGGTGACAGGCGCCGATGTTGGAGGGGAAGCCTCGACTACCCGAGGGTCAAAGACAGCAGCTGCATCACCAGTGGGTGATATGGACATGGCCGAGGCCCAGGGCCCTCAATCTTAGAATTTTCTTCCCTTTGTTGGGTGTATTCTGGCCGTGTGTGGCCTTTTTTTGAATTATGTATTTGTAGCCCTCGTAGGGTATGGATGCTGGGGGTCTAAAGTGGCCCCCGTATGAATTCTTTCTTTAATGTTGATGTCAGACCATTGTGCCTATTTTCATTACTTTCGTTTATCATTGCGCTGCTGTTTTTGCGATATGCCGTAGTCGCCTAGTTCAATGACCTCTATTGCAGAGTAGTTGTGGATAGACTTTTCGCATTCAACACCAGCATAATTTTTATCTTGCCGGACAGTGGTACATAATCATGATGATACATAGTCATTGCTAAGATCATGTAAGCCTATGAATATGTGCGTGAATTGGAGCATTGTTTAGCGTCGCAAACTTGGCTCAAATGGTTGCAACAGACCTGGGGGATATGATGAATAGTGTGAACTTTATTAAGCAAGGTCTTCGACCTAAGTTGTACAGAGTGTGGCGTTGTAGCCATTTACAAGGCGGGGACATAGCTAAGCATTTGGTTCCCAGATGCACGGATGGCGTGATAGCCTAAGTAATGAAAGCTAACATGAGGTCTAAGTGTTCTGTTAGTGTCGTGGACCCTATGCATGAAAGGGAAGTACTGGTGTCAAAGACTAGTATCATATGGGTATGAAGTTGTCTCTGTACGTGTAGGAGGCGTTGGAGCTAAGACTACGTGAGGGCGTGGTGATCGGTCTCTTGTTAATGGGGGGTGTGGCGTCTGAGCCAAAGTCTTGTTAGGTCATGGTGACCTGACTTCACTGTTATCTAAAGAGGTGTAAAAACTTGTCTGCTGGAGAGGTCGGTCGGGCCTCTGCTCGGCAATGAGCCTGTTACGAACATCGTCGGCTTTAGGTCAACGTTGGCCTCATGCAAGTCGGTGTCTTGTGTAGCCATGTTGGCCCATTAGGCAGGGTGCCTGTCATTGGGATCCGTTGGTGAGAAGGGTAGCGTCCTTTCTATGTGTGCAGCTTGTCTCAGGCTTAGGTTCTGCAGGGTTAGCGAGAAAGCAAGCAAAGTATGCTAAAGACGATGTGGTCAAACTAGTCCGTAGCGACCCCGACATTATAGCATGGGGCGTCAGTCGTTTATGGGTGTCGCGTCATTGGACGTACGTCATCATCCCAAGGGGACTCGATAAAAAGGTTAGTCACATACGTTCGAAGAATTACAATTGAATGTAAAGCATGTGTTAAAAGTGGCACCTTTTTAGGTGGATTGCATTCCAGCTTCTAGGGATCGGTCGTCCCTGCTTGTCACTTAACTGGTATGCTCCTTTGCTGACAAAGCTAGTTATCTGATATGGGTCTTCGTACGTCGGGCCCAGTTTGCCGTCACATGGGTTTTGAGTGTTCTGGAAGACCTTCTTAAGAACCCAGTCCCCCACTCTAAAATGTCTGGTGCGTACGTTCTTGTTATAATATCGTGCTACTTTCTGTTGGTGGAGAGCCATTGTGATCATTACCTGCTCCTGTCTTTTATCGAGGAGGTCCAGTTGGTTGTAAAGGGCCTGCTCGTTGGACTCTTGATTTGTCCAAGTATATCATAACAATGGAAGCCCGACTTCGACAGGAATCACAGCTTTGGACCCGTAGACAAGGGAGAATGGGGTCTTGCCTGTCTCAGTACGAGACGTGGTGCAATACGCCCACAATACAAAGGACAACTCCTCCACCCATCTTCCTTGGGCTTTATCCAACCGTTTGTTGAGTGATGCGACCAAAATTTTATTGCTAGATTCAGCTTGTCCGTTGGATTAGGGGTTCCTCAGTGTTGAGAAATGAAATGTAATCCCTCAGTTGTAACAGAAGTCACAGAAACATCTCCCGATAAACTGGGATCTGTTGTCACAAACGATCTCTTTTGGGAGGCCAAACCTACAAATTACGTTTTTCCAGACGAATTCGACAACCTCTAACTCTTGTATTTGAGCGTAAGCCACTGCTTCGACCCATTTGGTGAAGTAGTCGGTGACGACCAGCATAAAGACAACCTTCCCAGGAGCCATGGGAAGCTGTTCGACGATATCCATCCCCTACCTTATGAAAAGCCATGCTGGTACAAAAGGATTGAGTAGCTCTGGGTGCTGATGGGTAATATGGCTGAAGCGTTGAGATCTGCCGCAACGTTTGGCCATATCCTAGGCATCCTTTTGCAACATTAGCCAGAAGTACCCAAACTTGAGTACCTTTCGTGTTAGGCTTCGTCCTCCAAAGTGGTCTCCGCATTCCCCTTTGTGGATTTCCCTGAGGACGAACTTGGCCTCTTGGGGCCCGACACATCTGAGAAGTGAGCCGGCATATGACTGTTTGTATAGCAGATTGTCCAGCATACAGAATCTGGCGCCGCAGACTTTTATCCTTCAAGCTTCATTTCTGTCGTCAGGCACGGTCCCCTCTTGCAAGTATTTAAGCAAAGGGCTTCACCGATCCCACATCAAGCTATTGGAGAAGGTATTTAGTCACTCATATTCAACAAACCCATGAGAAAATACATATATATCAACCCAAATATTGAATCAAGAGTAGAGAAGGAAAGATGAAGAGGAAAAACTAAGAAAAGAAGCTCAAATCTCTTCAAATCTTCAAAACCTAGCTCAATCTCCACCAAGAAGCAAGTCCTAGCATATCAAAATACTCCTAAATGCTCCCCAAATGTCCAGAATGTCGGCCTCCATCAAGTTTTTGCCTTAAAACCCTAAAAAATTCGACTTTTTGCTCTTTAATGGTGCAGTGCATTTTGTTGTCAAAACTGGGCCGCGGCGGAACTGTTTTGAGCTGCAGCGGCGTTTGTCTCTGGTTGAAAGTGCGCTGTGGCCAAGATAAGTGCACCCAACTCATTTTGCTTCTCGAAAATTTGCTCTTCCACCTTAAATGAACGCATTTTACCCATAAATTGACCTCTATTTCTTTCTCTTTAATTTTCCAAATGTGCTTTTGAACATCTTTAGTCTCGAAATCCTTCTTCTACCAAAATATGCCTTACAATATAATAAAATCTATAAGCTCTTAATGAGCAAGGATAAGAGCCAATATATGCACAATTAAGCAATGATGTGCAATCACAAACTTCATGCGCATTTCCTAACTTTAAATCATGTATAATAGTACCAAAAATGCATAAAAATATTATTGTATGTAGAGTTAATCTCAATTAGTTTTATAATTCATTTTTAAATGCTCAACCATGTGCATTAATACATTCATCCACCATGTGCCATAAATAATTGGATGTATGATTGGCTCTTCTGACAAGCTAATAAAAGAATACGTAATTAATTTCTCAATACTAAAAAATTAATTTAGTTATTAATAATAAATACATGTTGGTTTTCTTAAAATATATTTTTTAATCATGTGCGTTAAAACTAACTTTAATGAAATCTCTTTAATATGGGCAGTCAATCAAAATACTTTGAAACACAATTATAAATTTATATGAAAAGTGGATTAAGGTTTCATATTTAGAACCAAAATGAACTTTTTATCTAATATTTATTGGTGTGTTTGGAATCACATTTGGAGGCCCAAATGTACATCTCAACTAGCAAAAGTAATTTTTTGCTTTTTAATGATACTTGTACCAATGGTGAGGCAATTTAGCTTTTGGATAAAAAGGCATGACAAACTTTTCCATCGTGGAGAAAGAAGTTTTAACTGTGGAAAATGAGATAGAAGAAGCTAAATGCTTGGACTCACTTTTTTTTTAAAATAAAAGTTAGTCCAGACAAGAACCACATTAAACCATCTAAATTTTATCCAAATTTGGGTTATTAAAAGTAAGATGAAATAAAAATGACTTTTCTCCACGCTAATCTAAACACATCCTGTCTGCCGCCGGAGGTGCCATGGTGTGTCAGTTTATACTCTACATTTCATTTCCATGCCTAGTAAAGCGTGAGAACAAACATAATAATGATAGGTATCAACAATACCTAGATTCCTAAGAGGTAAAGATTCGCCCCCCATTGACCAAGTTGAAATTGTTGCCTGATGTTAATATTTGTGGGGGGAAGAGCAAAATCAAGTGGTTCTTTTATAAACACAAATCTATTGATGTTATTACACCCTCTCTTTCTTTTCTACAAGATCTACTTAATTAATTAAATCTCACGAACTAAATAAGTGTCTAAAACTAGTTGATTGTAATGTAATAACTTTTAAAATATAGTGTGATATTACAAAACTAATTACAATTAATTTTAAATTAAACCTTGGTAATAAAAGCCCTTTTAAAATAAGGGTTAAGTTGTATCTAGTACTCTGAAGCATTTTCTCAAGTGTACTAAGCACTTTAAAATATTTTTTGTGCCTTGTTAATGAATGTACTAAAAAATATTTTAAATGCTGGATGCTTCAAAAAAAAAAAAGATTTCAGATTTTGAATACACGTACAAAAATATTTCATAGTACCGGATGTATCTTAACTATCAAAAGAAGATATATGATATGCCTGCAAGGGTCGGGTCCGACTGGCAACGAAAGGGGGGGCAAGGCGCCTTCTCTGCCAGATCTTGGGCTCGATATCTGCGAGGTACCACGAGATTAATCTGGCGTGATGCGTTGGGATACTCTGAGTAGCGATACCATCCTATTCGAAAAAAAAAGAAGATATATGATATATATTGTACTTTTCTTCACAAATGATTGAAACTTAATTAAAAAGCTCTTAGAATGGATCTTACACACACACACACTCCATCCCTAATGCCCAAAAGTTACTGTAAAGGTTGTTTTATACCTATCTTCGTCAGCTATCTATATTTAATAATAATCTGATTTCATATCAAACTTAGAAAGTATTGAAGCTGTATAAAGTCTTGATATGTGTGTGTATCATCATTTCATTTGGGCAAATGTGTAATCTAAATTGACACGCTGAGACGTAATTGTTGATCAATTCAAATGGCATCAACTGAGTCCCTAAGAGAAATTTCAGTCATATTTCTGTGTAATTCTGTAGTTAGGAAGGAGAAAACTTTCATGACTTGTCTCTTTAAGTAATTCAATCAACGACATTTGCTTTGATGGGATTGAGGGACCTGAGAATTCGTTTGGCTTGACTGAAATGTGAATCAAGAAGGTAATAATCCTGAGATTCT
>QFDD01004621.1:0-17270 GCA_006871305.1 Vachellia collinsii | reverse complement strand
ATAACTATATAAGGAATAATAGTTCTATTTGAGAGAGGGTTGTAGATGATCGGGAGACACTGCAACTATTTAGACTCTAGATTAACAAATTAAAATTTAAATATATTTATTTGGGTAAAAACATGCTCTAAAACTTAAAGAAGGGATTAGCCACTCTAGGTTGCTTGTGTCAATTAAAAGTTTCTAGCATTTTAGAATTAATATTTTCATTTTAATTGAATTTATATTTTCATTATCATATTTTTATTCACTCAACTTAAACAAAAATTAGATTTCTAGTGCCTATTCACCTATTAAATTGAGTCCTCGTGGGAACGATACTCTACTCACTTTTTATTACTTGATACGACCCGTACACTTGCGGTACATAATTAATTTTGGTAGCATCAGTTATTCTCCCATTGACCATCAAGTGGCTTGTAACAGTCCCTCAGATGGTCTTCCACCTTCGCCAAACTTTCCATCAGCAACTCCAATGGCTTCCCATTACACCTCCTTAGAAAGTGGACCAGAGCTCTTTCCTTGTGCTCTTCCATGGCTACCAGATGCTTCTTCATGTGGTGATATGGACCCAACGACACCGTTTGGGGATTGTAAACTTTCTTGTTCACGTCCAAAACACAGGAGGGTATTTGGTATATGCAATGCTTCTTCCATTTTTGAATCTCCATTGAAGAAGATTCACGGCTCTTTAGCTTCTGGTTTATTTCAACCACCCACCGATCTGTTTCTGAATCCATTTTTGTTTTGGTTTCTCTTTCTGTCTTTGAATCTCTTTGAGATGTGTTTATAGTGATCTCTTGCATGTGTAAACTAAAGAACGAAACTAGCTAGACTTGGATTCTTCTGTACGTGTCCTAAGATTCCTTACTTGCCAATTAATTGTTGGTTGTTAATTCAAATTTGGATTCTTAGCCCAGTTAGCTCCTCTCTTTGGTGTAAGATGAAGATAAGAATAAGTTTACCAGCCGGAAGGCCATATCTCCACCATTTTGTATAATCTCTCGGGTGCTAAGTGTGATGGGCCTTATAATTTGTATCGAGAGTTCGGGTGTCCATGAGTCAGACTGAATTGGGTTGGTTATCAACCAAAATTTGATTCAGAGAAAACTTTGAATTGAATAAGACAATTTGTAGTCCAGTTTGGTCGAACAGAGGTTAGAATAGACTTAATCCATTACAATCTAAATTTTTCTATTTATTTTTTGTTTTCCTTTAATAGAAGGTAAAATTGTAATATCATAAATATAAGTACACCAATAAAATTATCTATAATCATATAAAACTTATCTCAAAACATTAAAATGCAATAATAAATTCAAAAGAACTTTTAACAACATTCAAACAAAAAAAAAATTCAATATCCAATTTGTAAAATATTTTTTTTTTTTGAAATCAATTCATCTAACCAGACCTGATCATTTTAGGTGGTGCCATCACTTGTTAGAGGACCTAATCCAAGTTTGATCAGTCCAATCTAATTTTATCATAAAGTTTATTTAGACTAAAATGATTTGAATTAGATCCTCTCTAGTTGGATTGAATTGGACCATGCTAGAAGCCTTAAAAGAATTGAAGTTCTTGTTGTTTGGTATGAAATAAGGAAGAATATTGTGTCTGTGTGTGACTATATAGTTTTATGGGTAAAAGTTTAAAATTATCGTTTATCTTTTTTTTAAAAAAAAATTGTCAGTACCATAAATAAAAAATAGGTGCACAAATACTCATAATAATTCAAAAACGGTTCTAAAATGCTGTCGCCATTAATTTGAGGAACGTGAGAATATTTTGATTAAAAATCCGATAGACAATAACTGAACTCATTAAAAAAATCTAAAAAACTCATCGTGTCCTCCATTCTTTCACCGGCAACAACATCGATGTGGCAATATCCTTTCCCTTTCTTCCACCGGAATCATTAATTGAACCCAGAAAGCTCAGAAGATGCACAAAATCTAGATTTTAAGCATCCTTACCGATATATTTTTCTCACTCTTCTCTCACCCAAATCTCCTTTTTTGATTCTCAAGAATCATGTGAACAGGTTCCTCTTTCACCGTCCTCTCCAGATTCATTTCACCGGACATATGCGAGTTATTGAACCCCTCTTGCTTCATTGGCATCAAAGCCAAAACCTGGGATTGTTGTTGAGAAACTCCATAGCAGCTTCTTCGTCGAACCGAGATTCCACTAGAGCAAAGTAAACAGCATGTTCTGGAACCCCAAAATCGAATTGTAACTATACCATTTTGATCAACTAGCGAAGAAAATCCATCATGTAGATAATGGCATTCAGCAAGAGGTTCGACTATTAAATAGGGGATTGAGACTTGAGAAACAAAAATGAGAATGAAACACAAAAAAAAAAACAAATCGAAGAAGAAGAAGAATGCTGATGATAAATGCAATTCGTCGACTTCTTCGGTTCCTCGCAAGACCAAAGCCGGATGTGGTATGCACTGGAGATCTCACGCTTCCGGCCAAGGATGCTGATGATAAATGCAGTCCGTCGTCTTCTTCGACATCCTCGATTGGCAGGAACAACGATATGTTGTCAGAGACGTCGGTGGGAGCCCAGAGTGCATTCAGGATGATGAAGAAGACGGATTCGAATAGGATGACGAATTCGACGAAGTCCACTATATTTTTCGTCACAGATTCCATGCGTGGCTTTTTTTTTTTTGCCATGCAAGTATGGCTTCTAAAGCAATGGATTCGAGCAGGATGAGAAGAGGACGACAATGACAAAGTCCAAGTTTTCGCCGCATCAGCATACTAAGTCAAACTTTTCATCATCCGGACACATCAGCATACTGGTTAAACTTTGTAACATCACGATCAACGTTCTTTAAATTAACGGTCATGACACTTTATGACCGTTTTTCAATAACTGTGGGCATTTTTGTACTTATTTTTTATTTATGTTACTAACAGTTCTTTTTACAATAAATAAAGAGTAATTTTTAACCTTTTAGTTTTATTCTCAATCACCAATGTTATAAATCTGTCTAATTTATATAAAAGTATTTGCTTGTCATGAGTAAACCTGAACTGTTAGCAACTTAACATCTAAAAGTTGCCGTTTATAATTACGATGCCAGTTTTGTAACATAACATAAATGGTCTTCGTGTGCTCGTTATCGAAGAGGTCTTCGTGTTCAAGTGTTAATCCCTGGCAGAATCTGTTTTCCCTCATTTTCATGATTTCCAACTCAGATCAGGTGTTCATGTCCTGTTTTCTCTGTTATTTGAGCATGTCGCGTTCTGGGGCTTCTATGCATGGCGGCACTGTAAGGATCAAAATCTGAAGCCTCTTGTAGCGCAACTCTTCTCCAATGCTATTCATCATGTACTTGCAGCTATTCTCAAGCGACACATTTCTCTAACTATGCTGGTTTCATCTTTTTCTGAGGCTCTTTCTTTAACTCCGGTCAGGTAATTTCTGGCATGCAGATCTTCATAATCACCCCTTCAGGTTCATCGACGAAACTCAGGTGGCTGCTTATTTTCATCATCCACCTGCCAAAACTCATCTACTTGCCTCCGTCTCTCCTCGCCAGAAATCCATTGTGAAGATTGGCTTTGGTATCGATTTTTCATAATATAATCTCTCGTAAAAGGCGTCGATATGTTTAAATGCTCATCATCCCAAATGTATCAGCGGGTCGGATATATATAAATATATGGCTTTTCTATAAATAGACAACTCTGCTTGCTTCTTCCCATATCAAAATCGTAGCTCTTTCAGCAATGTATAACAGAAGTTTTTCTTTCTTCACTGGGAATGAGTTATGCCGTCTCCTTCACCATTGGTGTGGTTCTGGATGTATGATTCTTCACATCACGACAGGGGATTTGTTGATTATTGTTGATCATTAACTGAGTGAGCATACAACTACTCATATTGCGGTTGAACAATCTGTGATTGTTGCACTGGGTCCACTACATGGTTTAGATGGTTGTGTACCTGCATGAAATGCAAGATCCAAGATGGGAAAGCTTATTTACTGTTCAGGTTATTCGGTAGTCCAAACTATTTACTCTTTCAATTGTATCTTATTTCTCTCTGTTCGGATCCAAGATCTACCATTGATCTATAAAAGTCAAAATATATGATTCACAGGGTAGCACAAACCTATTCTGATTGGAAAAATGGCACTGTAACAGCAATCGATAATAGCCGTCGCCAGTTAGAAACCTCAAGAGAAAATAGAGTTAGGCTGTCAAACTTATCTTGTTACTCTCATTGTCAGCCATTCATAAAGTTGATCATGGTTTAGGCCCAACAGAATACGGGCTACACTAATCATATTTTATTAATTCTCTAACCCTTTGGAGGAACTGATTTCCTTATAAAGCATTTAATATTTAGTAGGGAGAGTTAATCAAACTTGGACTGTATAGACAGTTTGAATCTAATTTAGATGATTCAAATTTAATTTTTTTTAAAAAAAATGATAATTTTTTAAATATTTTTTTAAAAAAATAATTAATAGATTGTTTTTATTTTATATTTTATATTTACATGAATAATTTTTTAAAAAAATGTAAACTTTTTAAAAAAATTAAATTTGCACTGCCTAAATTAGATATGGACTATATAAATCTAATTACCTTTCCTAGTAGGTAGCTGCTTCTGGGATTTATATGTAACTTATTTTATATAGAGGTGGAAAATGAATTGGTTTGTTTAGATCCGCCAAACGTATTAGAACCTAATTTTGAAGCCCAACTTTCAAACTAGTGGATTCGAGCTGGCTTGCGTGCTTTCAGGCTTTTTTAACTAACAAAATTGCTATTTTGCTGTTCCTTTTCAATTTAAAATAATAAAATTTCTAATTTAAGACATAAATATTATTAAAATTAAATTAAAAAATAAAGTTAAGATAATATAAATTTCAACCATTGTAGATGAAAACTATTTTCAGTAGTTGACGCATAATTTATAATGAGATGTAAGATGATGTCTAAATGTTATTAAAGCGATAAATAAAATGGTAGAATAAAATTTTGTATTATTTCCCCAATTTTACGGCTCGGCACTTGAGCTTGTTGGTAATGGGCTTGTTTAATATACTTTTACTTTTTTCAAATAAATCAAGTTAAAACAATAAATTTATAATTTGGTATTTGAAAAGTATTTTGTAGGGAAAATCCCATAAAAAACCTTTGAAAATGGGAAAGGACAATTTAGAGCTTCTAATTTCCATAATCCCAAATCAGGACCTTGGACCAAATTGGGATTTTAAAATCTTAAGGAAAAGACGATATTACCCTTCTTAAGATGATAAAAGCCCTCATTCGAATGAGACAAAAAAAAAAAAAACCCGCGTCCTCACCTCTCGTTCGAATGAGGTGAGGATGCGAGGAATTTTTTTTATTTGTTTTTTAGCCTCATTCGAATGAGGGAGCCCTCATTCGAATGAGGCCATAAAAAAAATAAATAAATCCCTCATCCTCACCTCTCATATGAATGAGGTGAGGATGAGGGGATTTTTTTTTAAATTTTTTTTGGCTTCATTTGAATGAGGGCTTCCTTATTTGAATGAAGCAAAAAAAAAAATGTCAATTGGAGATTGTTTGTTCCCTTTCTTTTCATGGACTTTATTAGGTATGCTCTTCAATTTTTTATTTGAATGAATGGTTTATTTTTCAAATATTACCCAGTAATTATCGCAATTCATTGGAATGAACAGTGATATTGATTGGAATAAATTTCTCATCTTCAACTCTGAATATGAGTTTGATATAACAACTAGAATTTTTCATAATTCATTCGAAAGAGTATTCTCATCCAAATGGAGGAGGTCCCTTAAAAAAAAGGAAAAGGAGGTGCTCAGAGGTAAGATTTTTTTTTTTAAAAAAAAGCATCTCATCCTCAGCTCTCATCTAGATGAGCTGGGGATGAGACCACATTTGGATGAGAGTATTCTCATCCAAATG
The DNA here is from genome assembly GCA_006871305.1 of Vachellia collinsii. Taxonomy (NCBI): domain Eukaryota; kingdom Viridiplantae; phylum Streptophyta; class Magnoliopsida; order Fabales; family Fabaceae; genus Vachellia; species Vachellia collinsii. The sequence continues at coordinate 11,327 of QFDD01004621.1, read as the reverse complement.
AAAGCCTCGTCCTTTAAAAAAAAAAAAAAGCTGCTCATTCTCAACCCACATTCGGATGGGTTGAGGATGAGAGGTTGAAAAAAAAAAGGTGTTCATCCTCAACCCACATTCGAATGGATTGAGGATGAGCACCTTTTTTTTTTTTTTAAGGAAGAGGCTTCCATTCGGATGAGAACTCATCCGAATGTAGGTTTCATCCCCAGCTCATCCGGATGAGAGCTGAGGATGAGATGCTTTTTTTTAAAAAAAAAAAAATCTTACCTCTGAGCACCTCCTTTTCCTTTTTTTTTTAAGGAACCTCCTCCATTCGGATGAGAATACTCTTTCAAATGAATTATGAAAAATTTTAACTATTATATCAAGCTCATATTCGGAGTTGAAGATGAGAAATTCATTCTAATCAATATCACTGTTCATTCCAATGAATTGCGATAATTACTGGGTAATATTTGAAAAATAAGCCATTCATTTGAATGAAAAATTGAAGGGCATACCCAATAAAGTCCATGAAAAGAAAGGGAACAAACAATCTCCAATTGACATGTTTTATTTTTTTTTCCTCATTCGAATGAAGCCAAAAAAATTCAAAAAAAAATCCCCTCATCCTCACCTCATTCGGATGAGAGGTGAGGATGAGGGATTTATTTTTTTTTTTATGGCCTCATTCGAATGAGGGCTCCCTCATTCGATTGAGGCCAAAAAACAAATAAAAAAAAATTCCCCACATCCTCACCTCATTCGGACGAGAGGTGAGGATGCGGGTTTTATTTTTTTTTGCCTCATTCAAATGAGGGCTCCCTCATTCGAATGAGAGCTTTCATCATCTTAATAAGGGTAATATCGTCTTTTCCTTAAGATTTTAAAATCTCAATTTGGTCCAAGGTCCTGATTTGGGATTATGGAAATTTGAAGCCTTAAATTGTCCTTTCCCATTTTCAAAGGTTTTTTGATGGGATTTTCCCTATTTTGTATGTGGCAAACAACTTAACAAGTTTCCTATTGAAAATGGAAAAAAAAATAAGGATTCAAGCAGTGAAAACATGTATTAGTGTGTATTTATATGACATATACAAGAATTGAAAATAAGTGTTTGACTTGAAATGATTTCTTTTAAAACTTAAAGAAAAATAAAGAGTTGTTATAATATAATATATAAGATAAGTGGTAAGAAAAATTATGTTTCAAAAATATTTTTTTTACGTTTTTAGATTTTTTATGGGGTGTATAATTAATAAGAAAACAAATTTAATACAAAAATTAGCATTTTTTTCTTTTGAAAAAGTTACTTATACGTGGAAAACAATCAAATAACTTTGACTTAAAAAATGGGAATAAATAAGGTTTGATCAAAATAAAAAATAAAGAAATAAATAAAATTTAGAAATAAAAGTAAATAGATGCAGTAAGAGACACAAGTTCTTAGACAATGAATTAATGTTTGATTTAAAATAATTTATTTATGAAACTTGCGAGTGAATGTAGAAAGAAATTGGAAGAACAAAAAATCCATAAGAGAAAATAATTTGGAGGGTCTAAACGTGTTAACCCGCAACCTTGCAGGATCAACTTTTTTAAGCACACGGCTCTACAAGTTTTATACCTGTCTTCTTCTTCTTCTTTTTTTAATTCTAAATCACAAATCTGACTTTTTACTTAAATGCGTTTAAAGAGGCTGACCTGACGGACACAATCTCAACCTGTTTTCCCTATTTTATGTTTACTTGTTTTATCAGTTTCTTCTCCTTTATCGGGTCTGGGCCTCACAATTACTTGCGTTGATAAGTTAATTGTTGCGGTTTTTTTTATATGTATCTTTTTATTAATAAATAAAATTATCTTTTTATAAAAAACACAACATAAATCGTGACAGTTGCTATACCTTTTATTTATTTTTATTTTTGCTTTTTGTCTAAACATTGTGTATCTTCATTGGCAGCGGAACTTACCTTGCTATTATTCATACTCCGTGTTTGAGCAAATTTTCGTTAAAAAAAAATTAAACTTGAACTTGGTTCATCAACAATATAGAGATAAATAAAATTGCTAAAGATTCAGCGTAAGACACCCAATAGAAATTATATTAATAAACTTTGCTTGAGTACAAGGAGATTGGTGTGTGTATGGGAATTGATGACTGAAGGATATTTCAGGATACAAGAGAGAATAATTGGAATTTTCAGAATGCTTAGATTTGTGTACAGTTAGAAGTAAAATTTGAATCAATAAAGAGTCTTCGTCTTCTGTCGCGCATCTGCCAACTTCCAAAAATGCATGGCCTAGATTATAAATCCGCAGATTTAACTGTCTAACCATGAGGTCTGAGAGATGTGGGAAGTGCATCTGGTTTGTTAACAAGCTTCCACGTGTCCCCCCGTTGGACCTTCCGTTGGGGCATGCTTGCATGTAAGCCTGTAGATTGGACCTCAAATTGGTCTGGCTCAAAACCATTTTTTGGTATATAGTTTTCATGGATGGGTTAAGATTTAATTAAGAAAATATTTTTAAAAATCCAAATTATGATGTGTACATGTTGCGACTATAATAGGCATATGACAGTCAAGTGATGTTAAATTACAGTTTGTGTTGTGAACAACAACAAACGACGTAATCATATACAAAAATTGCTATTTCCTGTTGGGATGTGTAAGAACTAGACCAGTTTGATACCCAACCCAAAATCTGGTCTGGTATGGATCTTGGATTGTATAAGACAACATAAAATCTGGTTTAGTCTAACATCAACCCAATGTTGGGTTGGATTAAACAAGTCCACATGGACTGTCTGAATCAATACAAACAATCAGGATATCAATAAATGTTTTTTTTTTGCTCACCCCTATTTCCTGCTTCTCCTATTTCTACCACACACTGTGTAATCATGAAAATTTAATTTTAACAGACGCTGAATATATTATTTCAATTAGTGTAAGCCGAATGTGACTGTTTATTGAACTATAATCTTGATTTGTTGGCGTTTTGAATTAGATAAATTGAAAAACTGTTTTCATTGTTGAATCATGTCAGATTAGAATTAAGCCCCTAATTAAATATTAGTACAAAAGGTGAACTTAATGACTTTACCGACAGCTGGTGAACTTGTTCTTATCTTCAAGTTAGAACAAAGAGTAAAGCTAATTAAGATCTTAAGAATTCAATTCGTCAAGAACCAACAATCTGTAAGTAAGGAATTTTACGACGTAATGATAGATTAATAAATCATTATTACATTAAATTAATAATTTATTTGAAGAGAAAGCACAAGTCTAGTTTCTCTCTTTCCAAGCATTGGAACACTATAAACACGATCTCAAGATCGGGTTCAAGGAAAAAAAGAGATCAAACAGACACATGGAATTACAAGCAGATCAGTGGGTGGTTCAAATCAACCAGAAGCTCAAGAGCCATGAATCTTCTTCAATGGAGATTCAAACATGGAAGAAGCACTGCATCTACCAAATACCTTACTGTGTTGCAGACATGAACAAGAAGGCTTACAACCCCCAAATGGTGTCGTTTGGTCCATACCACCACATGAAGCAGCATCTGGCACCCATGGAAGCGCACAAGCAAAGAGCTCTGGTTCACTTCCTGAGAAGGTGTAATGGGAAGCCATTGGAGTCGCTGATGGAAAGCTTGAAGAAAGTGGAAGAGGATCTGAGGGACTGTTACAAGCCGCTTGATGATCAATGGGAGAATAACAGCCGTAGATTCTTAAAGATGATGATTCTTGATGGGTGTTTTATGCTTGAAGTTCTGAGATTTAAAGATGATGATGATGATGATGATGATGATTATGTAGAGAATGATCCTATTTTCAGTTCCCATGGAAGGCTCTATTTCATACCTTATATCAAACGTGATATGCTTATGCTTGAGAATCAAATCCCAATGATGCTTCTTGAGAAGCTGATTGAATTTGAGGGAAAACAAAATCAGGTATTTTGTTTTTTGGATTTTAATTATATCATATGTTTTAGGCATGTTAGTAATAATAATCATTTTATCTTATTGGTTTTAGGCATTTTAACTGGGGAAAACCATTTTATATATATATATTTTTTTTTTCTTCAATTTTTCATTTGGTATTTTTGAGTTTTTTTTTCTTTAATTAAATCTCTTTAATTTTACATTGTTAGCACCGTTAGCCTCAATAATTGTATTTTAATAATTAACACTATTAACCGTATATATAAGATAACGGTGCTGACAAAGCATAATTAAATGATTTAATGAAGGAAGAAAAATATAGAGGTATCAAATTAAAAACAAAGTATAAGTACATGAAAAGTGATTTACTCTTTCAATTTAGACCATTATTGAAAGATTTACTTTGCAGGAAAATTTTGAAACCTGTTTTCAACTTTTTTTCCCTAAACATGGATGTTGCCTACTAAATTTTTATTAATGTGACATTTAGGTCAAACAGTTTCATCAGTCTAAAACTCTTCTCACCTGAGTAAATTGATGAGATTGAGAGGATCCAAATTTTGTTTTAAAGGCAGCAAAATATCTTTAAAATGGATTAAATTGAGGAATATTGTGACCGAAAATAAAAAAAAAACAAAGAAAGAAAGGATGAGCCTGAGAAATTAAATACAAAGCATTATCTTATTTATGCGAAAATATTCTCCAATTCAGTGATAAGGTTTTAGCTCTGTTAAAAATAAAGAAATTGATTTATTTATGAAAAAATTACAGATTTTATTGCTCAAAAAGCAAAAGGTAATTGGAATTTATTCAAGACCTAGGTTTGAACTCTATGAAAAACACGAAACATTTCTCCATAGTTAAAAATATGTTGCACACAATTAAATTAAGAAGCAATAAAATTGACACCTTCCGAGAATAAATTTCATAATGGGGATTTTTCATCAATACTCCCCTTTATTTTTATATTCTCTTTTCATTTTCATTCAGGTTGTTCCATTATTTACATATAGGATCCAGAGCCGCTGAACACGCTAATCCTCAAATTCTTTTGGCCTCCAAGGGTGATGGACAGCGTGATGAGAAGCTTTGGGAAATGCTTACACATCTTAGATCTCTACAGAAAATCCCTCTTTCGACCTGAAGATGACGAAATCAGCACTCCCATAATGCCCAAAAAGATCAAATCATCAAACAAACACCATGAAGATGACGAAATCATCATTCCCTCTGCAAGAGAGCTTCAAGAAGCAGGCATCACCATCAAGCCAAGCAGAACCCACAGCCTCAAAGGTGTCTCCTTCAACTACTATTATGGAACTCTAAGGATCCCTTCCATGGCCGTAGACGACAGCACAGAGACAACGTTGTTGAACCTTATAGCATTCGAGTTCATGCACGTGGGAGCAGGCAACGAGGTTTCCTCCTTCGTCTTCTTCATGGATAAAATCATAGACAATCAGGTACTTAACGTGGTCATCTTGGAGCAGAAAGGGATTCTGCAGAAGCTTCTTATAAGCGATAAGGCTGTGGCCAAGCTTTTCAACTCACTGTCTAAGGATCTTTCTGTGGAAGGAAGAGGAAAAGGTTTGGATGTGACGCAAAGGCTTGTGGGTAGATACTGCAAGAAGCCATGGAATAAGTGGAGAGCTAATCTCATTCGAACTTACTTCAGAAATCCATGGGCCATTGTGTCTCTTGTTCCAGCAGTGTTTTTGTTTGCGTTCACTATTGTTCAGACTGTGTATACCGTTCTTCAATTTTACGGAGAATGAACTATGAATTCATCTCCTCCCCCAAGGCCCATATTGCTCAAAAGTGAGGTTAAGGCATGCATGTGTTTTAAGTAATTAGCATGTTTCATTACGTTATTACAGAATCTTATAGCTTTAATTGCATGAAACCACTGCTATCTAAATGTTTACAAACCACCATTTTATGGATAGATATACAAAACTACTACTTTTTTTATACTCCTAGTTTTAGTAAACCCCATATGCAATTGGGAAAACTTTATTTTAACGGTACTGAAAAGAGGATTGAAAAGAATTCTTATATTGCTTAAAAGGACTGAAAAGAGGAGCCTCTGCTGGGAAATTGCTCTGTTTTCTATATTTTTACGGTAACATTATATGTAAAAAAACTTTTGAACATCCAGTAAAATTCTATTGATATTTTCAAAGAAAATTTACCACTTAACCCTATATATTTATTATAAATAACTAACTTAACTACTTTTTTAATCTCATCAAATTAGATAATTAGTTATCCAACTTTTACAAGTACTGAAGAGAGTAGAATTCAGCAGCTATATCATGCATCGTGATTTATATTCTTTGAAAATATTTGAAATAATAATGAATTTTTGGAGGTTTGTCAAGAAAATAAAGATTTCCTAGGTGTGGTAGGTATCTTCCCCTCTTGTTTTTTATGTGATAAATCAATATCAAATATAATTTTAATATTAAAGAAAAAATATTGGGGGGTGTGACGATTTTAAGGTTCAAGATAAGTAGCAAATTTATTCCGCTCATGTCAAATGCCAAGTATTATTTTTAAAATGATATGATGTATAATAAAAATAATATAAAAATTATAACATGTTAAAAACTTTTAATTTTAATGCTAATTTTAACAGTAGATGAATTAGTAGTCAATCTATAAAACATCATGATCCTTAATTTTAAACTTTAAAATTTAGGAGGTTTGTGTATGTTAGCCAAAAAATTATTCAAAAAGAAAAAAAGAAATCGAGCAACGGTTAATAGTATATTAATGCTTAATAATATACTTAACCTCATGCAAATCCTGTGAAGCAAGTGAATATATCTTGAGAAACAAGTCCAAAGAAGATGTAATAAACTACGAGAGTCTGTAATTTAGTGCCGAAGAAACTGAGGAATTGCTTTTCTCTATAATTTTTTTTTCTCAAAGGTAGGTTAAAGTATACATTAAATCCTTTTAGTATACGTCAAGTATCGATTTGATCCCTTAAGTTTAAAAAGTGAAATTTTAATTCTTTAATATTAACATTATTAGTTTTATCTTATGGAAAATGGTGATTCAAAAAATTTAAATGGTAATTATGTAATTAAATGCTGATAAAATATAATTAAATTTTAAAATATAAAAATAAGTATTAAATAATCAATATTTAAGTACGTTTTAACGTCACTTAATTGTAGAATGATGATTGAATTAATATTTTCCGTTAAGTAGAACTAATAATGTTAATAGTAAGTGACTAAAAGTACACTTTTAAACTTAAGGGACTAAATTAAAACTTGATCTAAATTTAAATAACTAAATATATACTTTAACCACCAAATGAATGTTGAAGATATGAAATCCATTGCATTGTTTCCATGATGAGTTATTGTGCAATTCCAACAATCTTGGACTCCTGGCGGTAACTATATCTCTCTCCTCAATGCAATATCAAATACTTATCTGATCCTATTTATAAGTTACTTCAAACATTTTCCACACATATTACCAATAAAAATCTTAATTCTTAAATCTACCTTAAATTCAACAAATTTGCAACTTTATCCCTCTTCAATATTCACTATAACACATAAGAGTAAAGTTAAAATATAATAAATGAGAGGTCAAAGTATACATTCATATAAAAAATTTAATGAGGTGATTTATAAATATATAGGACAAAATAAAACATTCTCTCTATATTGTATAAATAGGAGCAAATAAGTATAATTGATCCAAAATGCTTTTTGTGGACTTCTCTTGATGAGCTTATCTTCTTTTCCTTATTGAGCTTGAAGATTAAAAAGTGATGAGGATAATGGTCCTTTAATATTAAGCTCATAGTCTCATCAGTACATATTATTATATCACGGCGTTTGATCTTTAATATAAAAGTCAAGTTGACTTTTTTATGAATAAATTAAAGAAGATAAATCCATTATTTAAAAATATCTATATTTATTATTTTTCTTCAAATTAATTTGCATGACTTATAAACTTATATATAATCCAATAATACACGTAGATAAATATTTTTAAATAATTCATTTAATTTGGTTAATCTTCTCAATAAAAATCAACTTCTTGTTATATCAAGGATTAGCGGTAGCAATAATTAAACCCAGTCAAAATATTACCCTCACTTTCAAAATTGGTCACAGGTTGAATAATTTGTTTGCAGATTAGCAGGACAGATCCAAGTAACCTGTATGCTTCCTGAAATGCTTTCTCTTGGCATGCTAGTAAATCCAATTCCATGTCATGGTTCTCTACTTGTATGGGCTATGGTATAGTTATGGGTAAGCTTTTCCTTATGCATCAGTACCACATGAAAGCTATATATGAGGAAGCATGTCCCACGAGTATAACAAAGAGATGAGCATATTACTAGTCAATATGAGTATATTAATGCACCACAAATATCAGAAAGAATAAGTGGATAATAACCCGACCGCAATATCATAGTTTTCTTGAAAAGTTGAGTATAACTCCCCATAAGTTTAAGAATTAAAAAGGCAATACTCATATCTGGGTGCAGAAGCATCAATGTCCCAACGTTGAAGAAATTTGCAGTAGGCGAAAGTATGGTGAGTCATGCCAAATGTCCAAGCCCTTAGTTGTATATTTTCCAAACCTTAAGAACATATTACAAAAAAAATATGGAAACCCAGATCAAAGATAGAAGCAAGCTTGCTATTGGCTAAAGAGAACTGTGCAGCAAAATTAAAAATCACATTGGCATAGCAACCATACGGGTCTCATTGAACATGAGCTTCAAGATGCTTTATAGCATTAGTAGTTAAAAACACCCACATTCTTTAGCAGATATTGGAAGTGTCCCAATCAAAATTACCAATTGACGAAGGGTTAATCACAGTTCGGAGCCACTAGCAATGAAATATGTAAGGTGTTTGCCAATCATCACCATTTCAGAATTTTCCCGAGGCAATTCCTTTAGCAAAATATCTGTGCGCCATCATAAATATTCCTTTGACAGCAATTAAGCCCGGTAGAATAAATATCATGTTCAGGGCTTTTCTCACCAATTTGCAATGGGCCAGTTGAAGATTTGGAAATTCAATACTGAACAAGAATCTTAATGAAGATAAGGTAAAGCTTCATACAACATATCAATGTTTGATTGCTAACTAAAATTGCAGAGTAATGATATTCTGAAAGTGACAGGATTCAGCTTGCCCAATTAACCCTCATTCCATAAGAGCATCAGATATGTGTTGTCCATAAAGTTTTACATTTTCATTGACAGAGTACCAATAATCCAAAACTGATGCTTGGAAAATATTTGGAACAAACCTGGGTTATCAATGATGCATGTATAAACAGTTCAGCCGCCAAAATCGAAACATGTCAAGAATTTAAGCCCTTTCCTAAGCGTGGAGGATGCTATAACCCAAGAATTTACACCAGCACCGTAAATGCAAGCTTTATAATTCTATGGATACCTGGCCCATTTAGTAGTCTCGTCAACCAAAAACGAGAGAGTCAAATTGTAATATCCAGGTTTTCGATAACTGGATATAAAGGCTAAACAAGTGATTAAGGCTTAATTATGGGTCTGAAAGAGTAAAAGTATCACTCTACCAAACATAGAAAAAGTAAGAGCAAAATGGTTATTTTGAAAAAGTAAAGAACTAAAGTGTCACTTTGAAGATTTAAAGACAGCAGAGTCATTTTAAAAATGGGATTAAAGTGGAAATATTGAAATTCGAGGTACCAAATTGCCACTTATGAAATTCAAGGGCATTGTGGTAATTAATGAAAAGTCAAAGGGCATTTTGGTCAAAGTTTGACCAAAATATTAGAAAATTGTATAGAATCCCAAAAGATAGAGAAAAATCCATTGATCATTAATTGAGGCCTGGTTCAGGTTAGAATGACAAGAATAACTTTTATGAGAATTTTAAAGGTTATTTAATATTCGGATATTTAATAAATAATTAATTAAAATATCTAGAGATGCCTCAGATATTTGATTCCAAAGCAAGGATAAATAGCTCAGAAATTGTAGGAAACATATTTGAGGCAAGATTGAAGTTAAGTGAACAGAAATAACGTCAAAATGGATTTTTAGTAATTAATTAATATTTGGCTAATTATGGGATTTTGAGCCAAATATAATTATTTAAAATACCTAGAGGCCTCAGATAATTATGACAGAAGTGGGGAAAAATAGCTTGAGGATTATGTAAATTTATAAAAATGGTTTCATACTTAAGTTCAAAGTAGTTTACCTGTAAGAAAATGAAAAGTGCAGGAAAGCTCAGAAAACGAAAAATCAGGGAAGTCCTGAAAAAGTACTTCCGGAAAGAGTTTGAGATGAAGAAAAATTAGTAAAGTACCTCTTGAATTATGAGAACTTCCTATGCTGATGGAATGATCAAGAGATCAAAGGATTTCCAAAAGGAATTTCCATAAGGAAATTAGAGGAGAAAAAGAAAATAATTAATTTGAAAGGCTTAGAGTTATCCAATTTGTATTATCAGTATACCATATAAAAGAGTAAAAAGAGGTGGTACTTATGTAATAAAAGTTTTTGGTGAAAAGTTGTATAATCATATATCAGTGGAACCCGAAAGGCGGAACTCTAAAAAAAAAAAAAACAAAAAGGAGTCCCTACACGTGGCAAGCAAGCAAATATGCTTGCCCGCCAAGCCAAAATTTTGGCTATAAATAGGATGAGGCTACGCATGGAGAGGCATAAGAGGAGAGGACGCACGGCAGGAAAGAGAGGAAGAGAGGAAAGAAAGAGGAAAGAAAGGAGAGGAAAAAGGAAAAAGAGGAAAGAAAGGGAGCACGTGAGAGAAAGAGTAGAGAAAAAGAAAAGAAAAGAAAAGAGAGAGAGAAAGAAAGAGAAGGAAAAAGATAAAAGAGAAAAAAGAAGAGGGAAAGAGCAATCAAGATACGTGGAAGATATCAGGAGAGTCTACCAGACTCAGGAATTCAGAGCAAAGTAAGCCCAAGCTAACCCAAATATATCAAGTAGCAACTGTACTAACTCTTACATTAATAATGCTTATGATTGTTAATATGATTGTTTGCCATGATTGTGAGTTGTTTGAGCTATGTGATATTAACATGCAAATATTTGCTTATGTGTTGCATTGGCCATATGCTAGTTCAGTTTAGCAGTATGTAGTAAGATATGCTCATAGTCATGGATAGTTATAGTAATAATCATGCATATCAATGTGCCTGTTAGTACATTTTGCTACGGAGATTTCCAAGAAATCTCATTCTCCCCAAAAATGCAAACATTTAGGTCCATGCTCAAGTAAAGGTAAAGGCAAGGAGGAGTCCTAAAAGTGGAGGAATGACTCAAATTATTATGAGAATGGGCTTATGAGATAAAGTTTGTAATTAAGTACCCAAGTTGTGATGTATAATTTTATGTG
>QFDD01004620.1:0-16195 GCA_006871305.1 Vachellia collinsii | reverse complement strand
TAATTTGTATAATATATGTTTTAATTATAATTTTATGATTTTTATTTTTTATTAATTTAAGAATAATATATTTTATTTATTATTTATTTTGTTAAAATATATTTTTATTTATAATAACATATTTTTTATAAATTAGTTTTATAAAAATATATTTTATAATTTATATTTTGTTTTTATAATTTATTTTTAATTAAAATTATATAATTAATATTTTTAATTAATTTATAATAATATATTTTTATTATAATACTTTTTTATTTTTATTTTATTACAGTATATTTTAAATTATAATAATATTTTTCCTCAAATGCATTAATGGAATAAGAGAAAAATTGAAAGGGTAAACTTGTCAAAAAATTTGGTTCCCCTCCAAAAAACTCCAATTTAGAGAAAAGTCAAAATGAGATTTAGAAAGGGAGGGCCAAATGAGAGGAGGAGAGTATCTCCCCTCCCCTCCAGCCAAACACACCCTTAGTAACAAGAAACAATCATCAAATCACTTGAAATACATATCATTTTCATTGTCTCTGTGCCAACCAATTTTTGGAAGTTACATTGAACCTGACTAATTTAGATCAAGTCAAGCTAATGATGAATGTAAAATTCTTCGTGCAGAAATTTTCTTATATACACGACTTTTCTTTTTATGATTATTTAATTCGAATATTGTCTATCAGTTTAATTGGAAGTTGCTTTTCCAAAAACACTTTTCACATTCATATGGATTCAGACCTAATACTTCATATTTGAGCAGTCAATCTCTCTCTCACTAAGACTAACACATGTTATTGGTTCAAATTTGAAGCTTTAGTTAAGAAACAAGCATCACATCAAATCACTTGAAGTACCTACCATTAACATATCTGTCGTTATCATTTTGTTGGCAAGAACCGTGTTTCGTGATGCAGGGTTTGAAGATAGTGTAGGCTATAGCCTATAGGATTGGTTCTTTTTTTTTTTCTCTCTCCCTATATTGCTGTGTAATTTCCGATATTTGGGAAAATCTTATAGTACTGAGTATGAGTACCATTAATCTCACTTTTGTTCCATTACTATTACACTCTAGTAAAGTTGAGTGTTGGGTTTTCTGTTTTAGAGGGTTCTATATTTGAATCCCATTGAGATTGGGTGCATTTTAAGTTAAAGGAGGAGAATAGTACTAAGCTATTTCAGCAATTGAAGGCTTCAAAGTTTTTATTCTTCAACGGAAAAATTATATAATTCTTCATTGTAATACAAATATTTTATCTTTTTTAAATAAATCATTAGTCTTGTAATTTATATAAATTTTTTTATTTAATTTCTATACTTTGTTTGTTGACCCAAAAAAAATTTATATTTGTTACATTGCTCCACGATGACCTTTAAAACTTGACATTGAACTCTTATTTTTCTTTTTAATTAAAAGGGTATGTATTAATGATTTGAGATTATAAATGAGATCAAACCCACAACCTCTTAGAGTGAAGTTTTCATATCGATATTATTAAATTTTTATAAGCTAGATAAACCTCTTTTTTGGAAAAAAGAAAAAATCGAAGTTTGAAGAGGTTATTTCTATAAATAAATTTCAAAAGGGGATGTTATTAATTTATTAAACAAATATCGATTAGTATTCTTAGTATCTTCTAGTAAAATGATACATGCATAACTTCTATCAGGGTATAGGCCACTATAGGGGCTTGGGGCACTGCTTAATTCAGACAGATGCCCCTCAGCCCATAAGCTAAACTTGTGAGCCGCGAGTCCAATATTAAATATGGGCCTCATTTTAATTGGGCTGCCGTATTGTCCATTTCAGTTAACATGAAATTATTCGTAAAAAAACTCATAAAATCATTTTTAAATTAATAGTATATTCATTCCTTAATGTAAAAATCAGAACAGTTACATTTTTATTGAAAAGATTAATGAATCTAAATACATTAATTAAAATTATTATTTATGTATATATTTAAGTAGTGTATCAAACTTCTTTAACCTCCCTAACAAAAGTCAACTATATCTAATATTAAAGAAGGGAGGTAGTAATTTATATATATAGATATATCTAATCAATCAATATATTAATATATTAAGGAAGAGAGATAGTAATTTATATATATAATCAATCAATATATATAGCATGTAGAAAATTTTACTATAAAACAATCCAACTCATCTTGATTATACAATAAGCAGGACCTTTACCACTAGTTCTTCAAAGAATTTATTTCTTAATCAAATTAGTGGTAGACGTTTAATAGGTTTATTAGTGTAACACAAATAATGATAGCATGTTCTTTAAACTTTAAGACAGTTGTAAGTGCATTTGTAAATGTTTGTTGAAGCTAGAGTAATAAGTTCCTCCACCCAAGCCACCTGAAATTTTTTGTTATATATAATAAAAAACCTTTAAACTTATGATCTGAAGCTGCCACTGAAGCATTTTCTTGGAAAAATAAAATTGTTGAGGCGAATTTAAAAACCAATTTTTTTTTTTTTTAAAAAAAACAACTTTTGAAGAATCAAATTACACAAAGTGTGAGTGGATGATTCTCCACTGTAACATGCTGCGTGCGTCCAATTGGTTACATTACATAGCAGAAGCCTATGGGTTTAACTAATCCTGAGCAAAAAGGGAAACTTGCTCATATAATAATACTTTCTTCTATTTTCTACTCATTTCCAAGTTTCATTAACATCTTATTAAATAAGGAATATATATTGCCATCTGCACTCACATCAACATCAAATTAAACATTCAAAAGAACAACAAAAAAAAAGGACTACACACAATAATATACATTCAATTCAATCTTCGGGAAATTAAGCAGAATGAAATGAACAATCGTTTATTATTATGACACTGGCAAAAAAAAAAAAAGTTTATTATTATGACGACTTGACAGTGCACTCTAGAGGAAGACCCTGAGGGAATCGCTTTGTGTCAGAACAATAATCATAGATCATCATCTTCTTCTTCACCCACCTCAGCCTTCTCTGCTCATTAGCATCAAGCTGCTGACTCAGCCACGTATTACCAGAAGAATTAGAACTGCAAGAAGAAACTCCATTGGACCACACACAAGCTTCATCGGACTTGAAGTTTCTGTAAGAAGCAGTGAATGGAGCTTTGCTCCAATCTGTCTTCACAAGTCCTCCTCTTGTTGCCCAGTCATCGGCATTCCACAGGCTCGAGTACAATCTCATAGGCTGGTTCTTTGGGTATGCTACTCCCACACCTTCCATGTTCTTGAACTCCCTTATTGGTCTACCATCAACATAGAATCTGAAATATATATATATATATAAGAACAAACCATTCAAGTGATCATTTTTAATACCATAACCATGATTATCAATAAAGACTGTTAAAAGTTGTGTGTGTATTAAGGTTAATAGGACCTCCCTTTATATACCTTCCTTTTCTATTTTTCTCTAATTAATCTTATACTTCAAGAGGAGAATTGTAATATGGACTTACACGACGTGTTGAGGATTCCAGAGAAAGGAGTAGGTATGAAAATTTGCGGTTGGGTCGAACCAGAGATAGAACTGTTGCTCTCTGTCACCTTTGCCCTGAGTAAACACATTGGTATGAACTATATAAGGATCACCGCTCAAGTTCCCCAAGAACTCGAAGTCTAGTTCATCCCAAGATGATCCTTCAGAACGTAACTGCACAGGAAAAAAACAAACACATATTATGAGTTACAATTAATATGGGACTCCTTGGACATGAAACTTTTTACTGCATAAAGCCATAAACAGAGGTTGACGATGGATGAACTCACGTAATAAGCTGTGACGGTGCCAGCTGAATTCCCAGGAACGAGCTTGATTTGCATGTCGATTTTACCATAGAGGAACTGTTTCTTGGACTGGAACCCAGAGCCAGAAGCCTTATCCAGAGACAGAGAAAGCACCTGGCCATTGTTAAGGATCTTGCCTCTGCCATCTCCCCATGTTATGTCAACATCCTGGTAAAGGTTCCCAGCAAAGACAACCTTGACAGAACCACACAGAAACAGAGAATAAACCAGCAAAATCACAACCAATAACGAAAAAGAAGAAGATGAACATGGAGCCATCGGATAAACCGAAGTTCAATATGTGTCGTAAACTTGCAGAAACTATTGATGATGGCAAATGCATGTTTCAGATGTTCCAATTTATAATACAGGATTCATGGGCGTTTGTTACATTGGGAATGTGTGAAAAATTAAGAGTAAATGAAAAAGAGGGTTGGTGGCGGTGAGATGGGAACCGAACAGCTGGATAGCAGAAGTCAAATAAACAAATTAAACAAAGGATCTGGCTTATGTTTTTTGAAATCATAATTAAACAGGAAATAATATGGTCCACTACTTTGTGCTTTGCTTCCTATAGGGCTAAAGTACTACTGTATTAATAAGAGGTCAAATATTAGCAGTAATGTGAAGGTGGAGGGAAACAAGTGGATTCCTAGGTTCGTTTTGGGGTATACGCGTGTGGGATTATTGGTCTGTGGCTCATCATTACCAAGTTAGTGCTTCAACTTGGAACATTAAAAAACATTGAACTTGTCTCTATCTGGTATGTTCCAGTGGGCATATTCTAATGTTGTTCCGCGTTATTACTTTCTGAATTCTAGAAACATCTCTCTCCTCTCCTGTTTTGTTTAGTACTATGTGATATATGGGATAATACTACATTATTCAGGATCGAAACTTCTGGGTCCATGTGTTTGATGAAGATGCACCAACCCCACAAAAGGAACAAAAATGTTTTCTTTGAAAAAACCGAGAAAAAATATGGCAAGGACTCTGTTACAAGAGACAGAGAGAGTGGAACCAAAAATTCAGAAGAGTCTCCGTTTTGAGCTACGTTGAGCGTAACTGAATTCTGATTTGACTGGTTCGGTTCAATTTTGAAACGTAATTGTTTCTCATCTTCTGGGGGGTAGAGGCGGTGAAGTGATGAGCATAGAAAATAAATTACAAAAAAGCTTTTCTTCTTCTTTTTTTTATGTATATTTATAGATTGATTCGTTATTGTGATCCAGGAAACTGGGAAGCGGTGAAATTCTGATCAGACTACTGAGATCGTATCTCAATGAACTGAAAAGTCGGTAAACCAAAATTTCTTTCTTTTTTCTTTTCGCTTCTGTTCTGATCTCAAATACAAGGAGCTCGAAAGCCACGGCAATGTGCTAGAACACGATAAGCCAGATATGAAGACAAAAAAAACAATACATCTTTATGGTATTGGATCAGGATGATTTAATTGAACACTCCACTTACATATATAATTGAACAATACATATATGATGCCCAATCAACAGCAATTATGGGCTTCAATCCATGAATATTGGGCTTTATCTTATAAAGCCTTCTAGTCTGAGCCCAGCTTACATGCTAATTTCTTGTATCAAGATATTGGAGTAGGAGACTGAATAAATACCCCTTCTTAACCAACGAATAACTAAGGTTTGAACCCTGGCAAAAAAAAAAAAGAAAAGAAAAGAAAAACTAAGGTTTGAAACTATTCTCATGCCTTTTGCTTTTCTTAACCAAAGAGGATAAATGAGGAGAAAGTTCCTCTAAATAATGGCTAGGCCCTGAGTTGGTGGCTGCTAAGAAACAGCTGTCATTTGTCTGACAAACTTTCAATATGATCATACCCCCTTACTGTTATTTCCTGTTGGGATGAAAAATTTAGATAAGTTAAATATCACGGCTTCTTTTCATTAAAGTACATCTGAGAATTCATAAAACACTTACGAAAATATTTATAGATCATCTATTAATAATGTACTGATATCAACAGTATGATTTAAATTTACAATTCTTACTAATTTGATTTATAGTTTGTTTGTGATTAACTTTTGGAAAGTGATTGTACGCAATCCAATTTCGATGTAAATATGTTAGAGGAATTTTGTCTCAACTTGTATGAAAGTGATTCTGAAAGTGGTTGATAAATAAATTCAAACTACTGGAATTAGAGTATGGTTGTTTTTTTTTTGGTTCAAAACTGAGGCATGATTGTTAAATCATTAAATTTTTGTTGAAAATGAATATTTTCAAATATATTGCATTTTAAGAAGTGACAAAAAAAGAAGAAGGAAAATTACATTAAAATTTAAATAGGTCAATATTCTCCTTCCTAAATTTTTTAGAAAAGTTATGAGTTCGTAACAGTGAATAAAAAACCGGACCGGACCGGCTGGGTTGACCTGGGAACCGGTGACCCGGTCACCCAACTGGTCCGGTCCGGTGACTAAACCGGTTTTTCCTGACCCGGGATGAACCGGTGTGACCTGGGGTGAACCGATCACAAACCGGTTCTAACCCGGGTTAGACTTATTTTTTTAAAAAAAAAATTTGATTTTTTTCTTTTTATTTTTAATAAACTTATACTACCTTTAATTGAATTTATTGCTTTAATTTGTCATCATATTAATAATTTCTTACTTTTATTTTTTAAATTACTAAATCAAACTACCACTAACTATTATTGATTTTATTCTAATGTCTCATTATTTTATTATTTTGTAACTTTTAAAGGATTATAAGAATAAACAAATATTCTCAATATTGTATTTTATTATTATTACAATTAAATAGTTGTGTGAAGTATGTATACATCAAAACATTATGTATTTAGTTGATATTAATTTGTTCATAATCAAATATGAGTATTTTTTTATTAAATTATACTATTTTGTTATGACCGGTCTAACCCACTGGTTGACCCTGATCTGATCCACTAACATTTGACCCACTGCCTTAACCGGCTCAGAAGCCGGTCCGATTTTTAACACCTTGGTTCGTACGCTCTATAGACATGATATGCAGGTTAATTATGACCCCCCCAAAAGAAAATTCATGAAAAAGTAGTCATCCTTTTGGGAGAGGTGCTTTATTAGTAATTAAAGAATTCATCTAATCCACTTGGAGCTCGGCCTTATCCATACCTTGCACATCAAGCCGACGAGAGCAGAAGAAACACGTGGCCTACTGCTCCTTGATGCTTGAAAATCACCCTTCAACTTTACCCTTGGGTGAATAGGCAATTTAAAGGGGCAGTTACATATAATAATAACAGTGAGGCATCGTCCATTGAATGTAGCATTCATTGTTGGTGACTTCGACGTTGAAGTGATCACAAATCCTTGAGCCGCCATTGACTCTTTCTTTCTTTCTTTCTTTTATTATAAAATATGTTCAACTTGATTGTTGATTTGTTTCCAACCTGGCAGAGGATTAGGCACGGTGTGCTGACGTGGACATCGTCCAGTAAGATATCTCTTGTCGTACGTTGTCCCTACTGGCTCATCAATCATCACCCCCCTCCCTTGTTCATACATGAAGACGCTGAACGCTCAACCACTCCCATTTGTCCTTTATCTTCTCCCACAACAGCGTGCCTCCTCTTACGGTCTTTACCCATTCCTCAAAGAGATATTATTAGAAGACAATAAATCTTTTTTTTTGTAAAAAAAAAGTAGAAAAAGATGCAAGTGAACGCTGTGCATTTTGTTCGACCTCTTATGCTCAACAAAATACTCAGATAAGTACTCACAAATTATTCAATTCCTGTGGGTACAAGTTTTAAATCTAAGATGCCCCTACCCGAAGGCTCAAATGGTTTTTACCATCCTTTACTATTGAATTTATTCAATACGACAAAATTTCCTGTCGGCGTGCTGCGTTTTGGACATCTTTCTCCTCCGATACAACTGTCCACAGCTTAGCTGACACATACCTCCTCGTCCTCCTCCCCTTCTCCTTCCCTTCCTGCAATATCACCCCTCACTTGTATATAAATACCCACGATCACTCCTTACTCTTCACTTGAGAAACCACATTCTCTCTCTTAGCTTCATTCATCTTTACCAATATATGGCTTCTTCTTCTTCTTCTTCTTCAAGAATGCTTCTGCTTCCCCTGTTTCTTGTTTTGTCCTTTCATGTTGCTTCTGCTAACTTCGACCGAGACTTCCAGATTACTTGGGGAGATGGTCGTGCCAAGATACTCAACAATGCAAATCTTCTCACTCTGTCTCTTGACAGAGCCTCTGGCTCTGGCTTTCAGTCCAGGAACGAGTACTTGTTTGGCAAGATCGATATGCAACTCAAGCTTGTTGCTGGTAACTCTGCTGGCACTGTCACTGCCTATTACGTAAGTCCAAAATCTCCCTACACATATTTCTCAATTCTGCTAATAACACTAATAAACCTTACTGATACATAAGAACTTTGTGTTCTTGTGACAGCTTTCTTCTAAAGGATCAACATGGGACGAGATTGACTTTGAATTCCTTGGAAACCTAAGTGGAGACCCTTACATTCTTCACACTAATGTGTTTAGCCAAGGCAAGGGTAACAGAGAGCAACAATTCTATCTCTGGTTTGACCCTACTGCTGATTTTCATACCTACTCTGTCCTTTGGAACCCTCGACACATTGTGTGAGTAATATTGGAAATATTATGTTTATCTTTATGTCAAAATAACTTGAGCTGATTCGATAAAACTTGCCACCTTTAAGTCATCTTATAATATCCTTCACATCACCTTTTTTTTTTGTCATTCTGTTCTTTTACCTGAGCTTGTACCTTTTTTAGTGTCAGAGGCATGAGGTCCACAATCTTCAATACTATATTAGATTTTAGTGAATGGGTATACATCTATATAATATGCAGAACAACGCAGTATTTGAATTTTTTACTGACATGGTTTATGTGTGTTATTGTGTGTGTGTGTGTTCAGCTTCTCGGTAGATGGGACACCAATCAGAGTGTTCAAGAATTTGGAATCATTTGGAGTTCCGTTTCCAAAGAAGCAGGCGATGAGGATATACTCAAGCCTGTGGAACGCAGATGACTGGGCAACTAGAGGTGGCCTTGTGAAGACGGATTGGTCGAAAGCTCCTTTCACTGCTTCTTACAGAAACTTCAATGCTAAGAATGCTTGTGTGTGGTCCAATGGAAGATCTTCCTGTTCCTCAAGTTCTCCTTCTTCTTCAAATGCATGGCTCTCTCAAGAGTTGGATTTAACCAGCCAGCAGAGACTTCGCTGGGTGCAGAAGAAGTATATGATCTACAATTACTGTACTGATACCAAGAGGTTCCCACAAGGCTTCCCACTTGAATGTACTCGCTCTTAGACAAACATTTTTTTCGAGAAAATCTCTGAGGTAGCATGAAATGAGTATAATCACTACAAAATCTTTACAACAAATTAGCATCATGCAATGAAAAGTTTCAACGTGGAAAGCAACAACAGAAGGTGATAACAGGGTTCTTGCTGTTTATTTGTTATAAAAACTTGTCAGTGATTATATTTTTTACCTGATGCCACATAATGACTCTCTCTCTCTCTGTTTGGATTGAACTAGTTTTGATGTGTACCATATGTCTTATTCTTTTTCACTAGCTACTTGTATATTTTCTGCCTACCGTTTGTTCTTCATATATGTAGTGTAAAAATACAATAAAGTTGAGTTTTCCCTTATGCTGAACTACTATCTTCGTTACCTTCCCTTTTTATTATTATTTTTTTTAAAGAAATCAAAATAACTAAATAAATTAACCAATTATAAAATATATTCTGAAATATTTATAGGTATTATTCTGTTAAATATCATTTTATAAGTAAGATAAATTAATTTAGAGAAAATAATAAGTATATTAGTTAATTATTTTATTTAATCTTTTTAAAAAATCAATTAATTTTTATATTAATAATTTGACATAGTGGTATCAATATAATTTCGTGTGAAAATTAATTGGGCGTTAGATTATGACTTAGTCGATATTTAAAAATGATAATACAATCAAGTAGAGGTCAACCTCTGGTGGCTTAGACGAATGAGGACGAAATTGTATTAGAAGACAGTAAACCAGAAGTTGACAGTTCAAATTCAAAGCTTCTTTGACGAGTGAGGGTCAAATTGTCTGCAGAAATGGATAAAGACCTCTAAAGTAGAAAGTTTGAGAGATTATTTATTTGTCACGTGTTGATGAAAAAGTCAGAGCTGACATCAGTCGTATAAACCACTTATTAATTAATACTCACAAAGAAAAAAACTTTTTGAGTATTGCTTCTTTCATTTCACTCGCCAAAGAAGCAATTAAAAGCAGCCCCATTTTGATTGTATGGACATAATATTTTTTAAAAAATATTTTACAATATTCCTGATTATAAACACATCTAGGATCAAGAATATAGATTAGAATAATTTATAGCTTTTAAGCTGGGAAATCCAAAATTACAAGATATATTTATTAATAAGATGCAGAATCTGGGTTTGGTGGGTGGCATGGACTTTATTGGTCAAAATTAATTTTTCCCCCCTTCGTACATTTAATTTTTTTGGGGGCAAATTCGCGTATTTTTATATGCTAATGTAATTCGAATAACTGGGGCCCAATCCCAAGTGATCTTTTTTTTTTTGCCACAAAGTGACAAAGTCATTAATTAAAATAAAAGAAAACAAATTACAATTAACGATTCATAATTTATATATAGTAATTTAATATTTAAAAACCTAAAATTGTTATTGGTGTTTCTTAAGATTATCATTATAGTACCTAAAGCTATATATGAACATGACTCAATGTAAATTACAAAAATGATAAAAAAAATTAGAGGATAGATCACATACCTTTTTAGACAGTTGATATAAGGTGACTGTTTAGAATAACAATAAAAAATATTTTTTTTACATAATTTATGATTTATAAAAAAATATATATAAAAAAATTTTATTTTTATTTATATGAACATGATTTTCCAACAGGTTGCACAAGTAAAACTATTTATATATGGTTTTTTTTAGCAAAATTTCATATATATATATATATACACACACACAATTTGAAACTCATCATTAGATTCTAAAGGAGATATTTGTGACAAAAATTAAAATATTTTGTCACAAAAATGTACAACTCAGTGCAAGCCAGCTAGATGTCTCAACTTTTAACGCTATTTACAAGCAAGTGCATTAAATAGCCATCCCATGCTGCCATACAACTTTTTTTCTTGCTTTTTTTGGATCAAAATGCTGATGCGTTAAACGTGTGTATTTCTGTTGGAGGTTTTCTGCGGAAGTAATATTACCTCAAAATTATTTTTAGAAATAATATTGTTTTGTAAATTTTAAAATGAAGTAAAACTACTCTTACTATTAAAAATATTAATGGTTAATATTAATTTTTTAATAGTCAACATTATCTTTTTTTTTAACAGAATGGGTAATATTATTCTATTTTAAAAATTTTAAAAAAGTATTACTCTTAAAAAAAACTTTTCATGTAACATTGCTCATGAAGCAAAAATTATGAAACAAATTTGCATTATAATAATATTTAAATATGAAGTTGTTGTGATATGCTATGCCAGGGAATTTCAATAACAAAGAAATATTGTCCAGTGTTAGATTTATGAGTTAAATAAATGATCTCTTTTGATTTTAATGTAAGACTTCAATCTCTCTTATTCATTAAATTTATATATTTTTTTAAAATGGTCTATTGTTTGCCCATGTCAATGGAATTTACATTAATGAGCAATTTTAATGCATATAGCATTTTAAATAAATCAGCACATATTTATCAATCACTAACTTAACAAATGTTATAATATTTTGAAATTAACCATAGACTTATGGCTCTTATATGGTCATTATATCCTATTTATAGGATAGAGAAAATATTTTATTTGCTCCTATTTGTGAGTCATCCTATTAAATTTTTCATGTTAATGTATAATTTTCATTTCATTTATTTTACATTGAGTTTAGTCTTATGTATTATATGGGTGATATGACACTAATTGAGTATTTAAGTATTTTTTCTATTCGTATTTTAATAATATAAGTTTTTAATGATTATGTTAGAGACGCTGGTGTGATATGCTAGATTGCTAGCTGGCCATCAACCACAACTTGGCCACCATTCAATTAAACCTCTTTAAGAAGCAAAAAATTAGTACAATCTTTATTAATATCACTGCTTCCAAATTCTTAATTATTAATATCTCCATAAATCAACCACCTACCGCATATCATATCAGGCAGCTTTTCTATAAAACAAAACGCCAAACTCGTTGCACCAACTGGGTACGGTCTAAGATCACGCGCCCCATGCACGTGACCTCCATGTGTCGTCGGTCATGTGACCCATTTCATATATTATTATAAAGATCTTTATAAATATCTTTGGGTTCGTATTTACACTTATACACGGGTTTGGACTCTTAAAATTCAAAAATGATAGTTTTAGTATTTTAAATTTATTCTCTCGAAAATCATCCATGTTGTTTTAAAAAGATTTGAATATAACGTTAACACTGTAAATCTTTCTTATGGAGCTGGTATTTGATGAAATAGTTTAATAATTGTATAAAATAATATGAAAATGGTTCTTATATAAATCATCCATGTAGTTTTAGGCTTTTTTTTTTATTTTTAAATTTCATATTTTTTATTTTTCTTGGTTTTAGTACCTAGAGTTTTAAATATATTTTTTGTTTCAATTATTTTATAAGTATTTAAATGTCTAACGGAGATAATTAACTTTGTTAAATTTAGATATGGAAACAAAAATCCGTTTAAAATTTAAGATTAAAACTAAAATATGTTTTAAAATTTAAATTGGTTAAAAGTATATATTTTATTAAACTATATATTAACAGTTTTAGATATAATGAACTTTTAATATTAAAACCATCCCTTTTAAATTTTAAAAATTAAAATCTAAATTAGATGAATTATAGAGATTAAAAGTATGTTTACAGTCAAATCTCGCCTCTGACGGGCCATGGCGCTAGAGATTTCTTCTCCTCCAGGATTCTTACCATTTCTTACCAACTCCATATATTACAGCAACTGTATACTTTGTTTTCTCCGTCCTTAGCTTATTGATTTTTCTCTAACCTCAAATGAAATTTTCTACACAATCCTATTTAAAGTTGGGTTGAACATTAGATATGAAGATGTCTTTTTTTATTATGGATTTAAATTTTAACTCATCATGTATACTTGGCTTATTATATTTTATAATAAAACAAATATAAATAACCTTTGTATAAATGAAAATAAAACTCTTTTCATATACTTACATTATAAACAATAAATCATGTTAAAACAGTAATGCTTTCCATTAATCTAGATATAAACAAAGTTGCGCTGTGTGCTGGCGGTGGCTCACCACCCAGCCCATTGACTGATAACTACAGGGCTCAATTTTTGAACTTCAGCCTCGCATCTTTTGTCGTGCCGCGTCACGTCAATAATTTTCAGGTTACTGCTTTATTACCACCTTCACAGATACTTCTTCACTGTCATCCAGCTAGCTCCCTCCTGTTCCCTTCTCCCACTCCCTTCCTCCCTCCTCCTAACTTGTTTCCTATAAATACCTAATACCATCAATCCTCAACTTCATCCATCCCATACTCACTCAACTCGCATTACCAAATATCACTCACTACCACTTATCTCAACATGGCTTTTTATTCTACTCTATCAGTATTGCTTCTTGTTCTTAGCTCTCTCGTGGTTGTTGCCATTGCTGGTAACTTGGGCCAAGAGTTTGACATTACATGGGGGGACGGTCGAGGCAAGATGCTCAACAATGGCGACCTTCTCACTCTCTCACTGGACAAAGCCTCGGGCTCAGGATTCCAGTCCAAGAATGAGTATCTCTTTGGCAAGATCGACATGCAGCTCAAGCTCGTCCCTGGAAACTCTGCTGGCACCGTCACTGCCTATTATGTAAGTCTCTGTTTTTTGGTGTTGCAGAATAATTTCTCAGGAGATCACGCATTATTATAATGGCTAAACTAAACCTGTGCCTTTGTTGGTACTCGCAGTTATCATCGAAAGGATCAAAATGGGATGAGATTGACTTCGAATTCCTGGGAAACCTGAGTGGTGATCCTTACATTCTTCACACCAACGTTTTCAGCCAGGGGAAAGGAAATAGAGAGCAACAGTTCTATCTCTGGTTCGACCCAACTGCTGATTTCCACACTTACTCTATCCTCTGGAACCCCCAAAGGATCATGTAAGTTCTTATATATTCTCCACTGATAAACTATTTCGCTGTTTACCCCTTCTGTCCTTTTGATCCTTCGTGCATAGAGACTGATATGTCCTTTTCCTATTTTGAATCAGATTCTCCGTGGATGGAACTCCCATCAGAGAGTTCAAGAACTCAGAGTCCATTGGTGTGCCCTTCCCTAAGAACCAGCCCATGAGGATATACTCTAGTCTGTGGAATGCAGATGACTGGGCCACAAGGGGTGGCCTTGTGAAGACAGACTGGTCCCTAGCTCCCTTCGCTGCTTCCTACAGAAACTTCAAAGCTGATGCTTGCGTCATGTCTTCTGGAAAATCATCTTGTGCTTCGTCTTCAACCTCATCGACTTCTTCTTCCTCGTGGCTCTCACAGGAGCTTGACACTACTTCACAGGAGAGGCTGAGATGGGTTCAGAAGAACTACATGATCTACAATTACTGCACTGACGCTAAGAGGTTCCCTCAGGGACTTCCACCAGAATGCAGAGCCTCTTAATAAAATAATATAGCAACGGCCCATGCATTAAATTTATGAGATTGTTGATGAGACGATGCCTTTTTTTTTCCCCTTTGCCTAAATTCTTTCGTTGTTTTGCGTATTTGTCATCGCCATACATGGTGACATATAGAGGTCATTTTTTATGATGTAATATATGCATTTTTATAACGTAATATATATAGATTATTGCTTTCTCTTTCACATTCTTTCCTTTTACTTTCTACATGCATTAATTTGATTTCTTAGATTTTATGAACATGTTTGGAGGCAACATTGAAATTCTATCCCAGAAATCCATGACTAAGGCACAGACAGATAAGTTACAAGATTTCATAGTCTCTCCCCCTCCTAGGTTTTGTTTATATTAACGTTATAAACTTAAATTTCCATAAATTGAAATAAAACTCACGTGTCATGAAAGCTAATTATGTTGTAGTTTCTGCCAAGCAGGCACTTTTAAGACAAAGCAAATTAAAAAAGCCAAATCCAATAGCTCAATGGACAACAGAAAACGCAAGTCAAATGACAAATAGGAACAATAGGAAGTTGCATGAAGAAAAAGTAGGAAGGATTGTGTCTTTGGTTGTTCATTGGCCATTAATTGTTTGAGGGGGATGAAGCAAGCATCACATGTGGTTTCCTCTCTGAGGACAAGAAGAAAACCAATAAGTGAAATTTTCGAGAATCACTTAAAATATGTTTACCCATATGAGAAGGATTAATCTCCTCCAAAGGATTAAAAAGTTGTTTTTATTAAGATAATAAAATAATCTATTTTTATTTTGAAGTTAAAAATTAAATAAATAATTTTTAACTAAAATAATTAATTAACGTATATGATCCACCATCCCTATTTATAGTATAAATAGAAATTTGTGTTTTGTAAAAATTTAACCCTGTTTAGTTTTCCTTGGCCCTGAGGAAAGGTAATCCATGATATTGTACCTATTAGATTAAAGATGTAAATTACTTTTTTTTTTGTTAAATGTGATTTACAGTTTATAAAAATAATACATGAGTGAAATTTTACATCGATTTGTGTAAACAATCGCTAATAACCATTAATATTTATTTTGTTACTTTTTTAAGATCACGATAGAGATATTTGGTAGCAGGAGAGGCTTGTAAAAGCTCTCCAATTTATGACCGTCAAAGTAAGAAAAAAAATTTAAATGTAACAATCAGAACTTATTCTCAAGAACTTTTGCTTTATAGTGTTGGTAATTTTCCAAGACGGGATTAATATCGCATAATAAAAATCACTTCCCTTTAATATCTGTTTCCCACATGTTTTTAAGAAAATACACATGTATTTAACTAAAAACAGATTTAAAAAAAAAGTAAAAAAATCTTTAGATAAGAACAAATATCTTAGTCTGCCTGTTTTTGTTGACACTTGACGGGGAACTAGGATATCTGGAAGTTTATTAGGTACACAAAATTTAATGGCGTGAAGAAGACTTTTGTCCATCCATTTAAAGTAAGCACTCGTCAAGATCAATTTCTTCAGCTAAACCGAAACTTTATTAGCTGACGTATGTTTTATCTTTATTTTGGGTTAAGGTTCAAATTTGCCCCGGAAGTTTCCACTCAGGAGCGTTGGGTATCCGGAAGTTTTTTTTAGCTCAATTTTGCCCCGGAAGTTT